>JAQIXL010000356.1:0-35070 GCA_034700245.1 Poikilolaimus oxycercus
GGGAACTCAGAAGTTTCTCAAAACGCTCTAAATGTTTGTCGAATAAGGTTTAGAAATTCTCTAAACCTCGATTGCGGCGAATCCATGCAGCATGCGAGGCATCGTCCTCGTTCCCCGTACGGAACATCTCGAAGAACTGAGAGAGCGACATGGCGGTGACAGCGCGGGTGGCGCAATGAACACCGGCTGCGGTCTTCGCCAATTTATACCCGCCATGAACACGAGATTGTCCGATATTTCAACAAATTCTCTTCTCTTTAAGATTTCAAACGAAATCTTCAAAGAAAACTTGAAAAAGTCACAGAAAACCCCTTGTTTCCTTTTTGCCTTGGACGCGAAATACATAAGAAGAGCAGCGCTGCCTTGAAAAAGTCTCTTTTTCCATTCTCTAGCTGAACAAAATGCAAGAGTGTCGGGCCTTTGACTGGAAAATCATGAAAATTCTTTCAGAATAATATTCTCCATGCTGTTTCCCCTTGAAATATGAGATTCGAGCAGAAATCCCACTGTCACTTACGTTGCCGGCAAGGAAGAGGGAGGGCGCGCGCGGTCTTTTCCCTTCTCTTTTCTCCCGCCAGACGACGAGAGAGCGCGCGCTGCGCGCGATCGAGGCAAAGAGCCGGCGCGATAAGGAGCCCGCGCGCCGCCAAATAGGCGCTAGAGGAGTGGGTGACCTCTGTGAACTGCTTTTTGACTCCCCGCTGCTGAAAGCGCGAGCACCGCGAGCGATTGAAGCAATAAGCGGGGAGTCAAAAAGTAGGTCACAGAGTCACCCACTACTCTCTCTAATATATTACGAAGGTCACGCTTTGACCGAGAATTAGGGTCTAAATATCGCGTTTGGAGCTGTTTTCAAACAACAAGACTTACAGAAGTGACAATAACGTGAAGTATAACGAATGTGGGAAGAAATGCACTCAGGGACCAGACACCTCAAATAGGAAGGAAATTTTGGAAGAAATTGATGTTTCGCATACCTGTTGCAAGCAAGACGGCCGTGATACAGCGGAGCAAACAGCCTATTCCAATTCCGCCAAAACTCCACGAACGCCAGTCTTCAAATTCGTAAAGCAGCTTCGCATAGATTGCTCGACATCTTTCGAGCGTCGCCCCGAAGACGAGAAACGCATCTGAAAGAGAAGTTTGAGCTTGAACCTCTTCTTTTAGCTTACTTGTAACTTCGATTCCGAACCGTATGGCAACAAGAATTGAGCAGATCCAGCATAATCACCCGTTATGCACTTGGCCGCACTCACACCGAAACATATGAAGACCTTCAGAGCCGATGTCAGATTGATCGCCTTGGATATACTTGAATGATTTTCGTGAATGATAATATCACTGAAAATCCTCCGTTTAGTACTCGAAAAAGAAATTGTGCCGCACCAAAAGGTCCACAAGATGAAGAAGACATGAAGAACGAAACTGCAGTAGGCGAAGTAGGCGAGAATGAAGAACAGTGGAAAGAACAACATTTTAATCGACAAATAAAGGGTTTAGCAGTAACCCTTCATTCAGGACAGAAAAAGACGGGTCGAGCCGAAAGTTCGATATTGTCGATCAACATTGGAAAAGGCACTCATTGCTTATGACAACTTATTCGAGAAAGACAGCACAATGGTGAATAATTTCTCGCTTTAAGGAACCTCTCGTCCAGAATTAAGTTTTTGATGTGCGAATTGAGGGAAGTCATTATCTTCGTTCAGCTTTTGCGGAAAAAATTCTTCTCGATTGAAAGAGAGAGAGTCTTTTATCCTGTTGAATTCTGCAGCTTTTTCTCATGGAAAGCTGATGTTTGACTCTCTCTCTCTAGAACTTGACAATTCCTTTGAGAGAAGAACATGAACTGTCGACGAGCTTCTCTAAACAAATTTGTCCTAACAAGGCTAACTCGCCTACAATCAAGACAATATTTTCAACTCAAAGCACCCTGTGGGCCGGCTGTATGCGTGGAAAGAGGTGTTATTGTTGATGATGCAGTACATAGATCAGACTTCGACCTGATTATGAGGGTGGACCTGAACATCAATTAAAGCGTCAATCAAACTTGTTATTCACTCACAGAATTGTTTTTTTAATTTTCGAAATGTTTCCACCGTGACCGTTTTTATTTTTAGATCTTTTGAGCTCAAATTTGTCGTCATCTTGGACATCACGAGAGTGTTTACAGTGTGACTCGTCCCGGAGTCTTCGTCCACGTTTAAGACGCTCGCATCTCGACGTCTCTGGAGCTCGCCACACGCCGGCCTGTGGCTCAAAACCGCGTTCTTCGGTGCATTGACTGAGACCCCCGCGAAGCAGTCCGTTAAACTGGCTGATACCCGCTTTCGGTGGTGCTTTTAGTCAGCCGTGACGACTTGCACTTCACGCTTCTCGAATTCCGACGCTCTTTCGGGAATCAACGAGTCGAAGATCTGTTTCAATCCACGCCTATATAAGCAACTGTCTGATGCTGTGGCGGGAGCTGTCGGTCGGTGTTTATCAAGTGAAAGCTTGACCGTCCCCCAAGGGAGTCTATGTTTCGTCCCTAACAGGAGGGAAGAGGAGGCACGATCCTCCCGTGCTTTTTTTGATCCTTCAATGACCTTTCCCTTACAAGCCCTCACTTGTTTACGAGAGAGCGAGGTGTTGCTCTCGACCCCGTGAAGGTCGACACTTGCTCTCTTCTCACATCAGTGAAAGCCTCAAATCTCCCCTAAATCTCCTGGCTTCCTCCCCGTTGCAATCTGTTCAAGAGGCCTTCTGTGTATTCTCTTTTGCGATGACTTTGAGCTTGCTTTAGATGACATTTAGTGCACATCTTGTATCGGACTTAGTGCATCGGCACAACAACCGTGCACTTCCAGAAGTTGTACTCAATGCTTCTCATATGAAGTCTGAATGCGAAAGGAAACAGTTGAGTGGCTCAACTAGTTCATGTGCTCGAGCTTGTCGAATCAACCTTGACGTAGTCCGCGCGAGAGAAGGGGGCCCACTAACAAGTTGTAAGTGCTCCAATTTGCAAAGTCTCCCGTGGTCACGCATCGTGCAAGGTTTGAAGCAACGCTTCCCTTCAGTCTCTTCCCGTTTCCGCTCGTCCCGTCAATGTGCCTTCGTGCTCTTCCTCGAACACCTCGCATCCGCTCGACTTCCTCCCTCGCCTTTTCATCTTTCGACGCGTCCCTTGATGGCCTCTCAATTATGCATTCATCTCTGTGGCAGAACGGCCGGCTCATTCACTTTTTGTTAGTTTAAGCAGCAGGACCTTTTTGAATTTTGAAGACTGTTAACGGGAATGTTGTCGTGCAGCATTCTTTCAAACAAACACTTCTCGTAAGTTTCCGTGCTAGGAATGATTCTAAGAAAGTCTTAAAGCACTGCTTCAAGTAGCATGCAGCATAACTCTCCTTCGCCCATGACGCGTTCCATTTCCTTCCACACTCTTGGGTATCCTCGCGAATCTCACGAAACCTCCTCCTTCCTCCTTCCTCCTCCTCGAACAGAGGCTTTCAAGCGTCTTCTCTCCTTCTCAACGAGTATTATTATACATGGGATGAGGGCACTTATGCGAAAGACGCTCGAGCTGAGCCCATCCACGCCGACCCCGGCCACCACCTCCGCTTTCCCCTTTTGAACGGGCGAGAAGATGCTACCAAGAAAGGCACCTTTCGATATTCTTTTGCCTTTTTTGGTTCCTTGAAAAGAGCACCAAAACAAGCCAAATCTACGGGGCAAATAAAACTTGCGTCAATTGGTCGGATCCTCTGACTGTTAATCTTGTTATGATTCCCCTTTAGTTCATTCGAAGATAGGTGTATTTTCTGCACAAGAAAGTGATGAGGAGGTCCATGTTGACTTTCGCTAATCGCATGAAGTACGCGTATCTCGGCTGTTTGTCCTGAAAGTTGAAGGTCGACCCGCGCCATGTTCATCGTCGTCGACGTCAGTGATCGCCGCATCCCTTACATGGGGGTCTTAGGAAGGGTCGCTCTTGCTGGTAAGCCGTCGTCGACGACAGAGAAGCAGCCGCCGACTGAAGGTGCCTCTAATGAAGAAAACGACCGACGGCGCTAATCGCTCAGCGGGTTTCCTTTCCTTCGTCGTCGTTGCTGCCAGGATTCTCGCTGCTAGCTCTGCTCCTCCCCTCGGATCGCCTCTCGTCCTTTGCCATTCGGCTTCGGCTCGACCTCGTTGAGCTGTTGTCTCCATCCTCAGCGGTCTTTAGTCGGGGAGAGCCTTTCGCTCAAACTTCTCGGCAACCCTGCCCCGATTACATTTGCCGAGAACTCACGCCTCCCAGGTGTGGCGGTGGTGGTTGGACAAGTCGCGGGGTTTTATTGCCTTATGGTTGTCGCGTCTACGCGGTGTACTCAGTTGCTTAGATTGCAGTCATAACTCTCGGGTTGGTTTCAGAGCTTCAAAGCTTCAAAGCCTCAACGATGCTCACGGCGTGGAATCTCGAATGGAGCGACTCACTCGCCGTGACAATCGTCTCCGTCTGCTGGATGTTCGGCATTATCATCACCATCGGACTCCTCCTCAACCTCTTCGTCATCCTTCGAATGTCGCGTCTAGCTCGTGGTGATCCGGATCAGGTACGCGGCGTTCCTTCAGACTTCCTTGACATTCCAAGTCACTTGCTTGTCTTGTGAAACGCAATTTCTCCTGCTTTTCCCAAGAAACATCTAAATTACGCTTCCTTTTGCAGTTCACGAACGGCACGGGGATCTACTTGTGTGTGATGGCCGTCTCGGACATGACCTCCCTCGTCTTCATCTTCGCCCATCTCTTCCTCGAGATCATCTCCGTCTTCATGTCTCCCCTCGTCCTCTCCGTCGTCTGCAAGGTTCGCCCTCATTTTCAAGTCCTCATAATCTCTTGACTACACGAGAAGTCTCTCTTTCAAACCAAATCCGATTTCATAAAGCAATTTGTCCACCCCTTCGAATGGGGGTCATATCCGGAGAGTTGCTCGTGAGAGAGGGGAGAAGGGACGGCGGAGGGGAATTAGGGTCTCCTCACCTTGCGCCCTCCTGTCTGCACATCCGCCGTCGCATTAGCCCGGGGCTGCCCCGGGGTTGCCTCTAAGAATGAGAAACCATGTGAATACAGAGCCGGGCACGGATTCCCGCTAGGGCTTAGAAGCGCTCCACGTGCGATTAACCCAGCTAGCCTCGAGGCGAGAGAGAATCCTGCAAAGTCCCTCGTTCTCCTCAAAATCAGAAGTTTCTTCTTCCGCTACAGACAGAAAGTACAAGGACTCGTAATTTCAGACTGTAGTTTTCGTCTCGCACACGGCCTACACGCAGAGCATGTGGTGCTGGCTCTTCATGTCGAGTCTTCGCTACTTGGCCGCCTGCCGCCCGCTCCACTACTCGACGGTCTGGCGACGACCCCGTCAAGCCCTCGGCACGGTCTTCGTCTTCTCCGTCCTCCTCAACGTCTACGTCCTATCGGCCCTTGACGGCGACGAGCAGTACGGCTGCGTCTATCGCGACAACGATGTAAGAGTTGTTTACGGGAAAATAACGCACCTCTCCACCCTCAAGCCTTCTCAATAACCCCGGCGCAAATGTGTTTCATGTACTCAATGTCAGTGCAGACACACGGAAATGTGGCTGAAAGCTCTCTAACGACTCTCTGAGGGTGTAGACTCACCGTGTTTTTACCTTGAGAGAGAGAGAAGATCGGCTGACCTTCGGAATGTTGTCCCATCCCGCACAACATCCTTTCCTCAAGGAAAATGAGACTAATCCAGGAAATTGCAGATGCTCGCCTCGCTCTACCATCTCACGGACATCATCTTCTCCTTCGTCGTCCCCTCCATCCTCATTCTCTACATGGACCTCCGTGTGTTGTGCTGTCAGCCACGTCGCCGCACCTCGGACCCCCTCCTTCAAATCGTCTCCAACCATCCCTGCCAGGACGAGGAGGGCGAGAAGGTAAACTTTTCTGCTTTCGAGTTTGTATAGTGGACTTTTCTTTCTTGTCGACTTTCCACGTAGCAAAATGGCAATTCACCCGCGTTCGTTAGAATCACGACACATGACATTTCTCCAATTAGCCGCGGATCTCTGTCAAAAGAGCACCTACGACATTCTCTTTTTGCTCGTGATTTACGCAAAATGATAAGTCCTACGAGAGCGGAAGCGGGAATGAATTCCTCCCTTCTTCCCACTTGCATTTTTTTGGCGGATTTATACATTCATCAAGAGAGTCAAGCAATACCAACGGATTAGAGTACGAGGATCGAGGCGGTCATCCGCGATGAGCAATAGAGAGAAAAAGAAAAGGGAAGAACTATCATGACGGTCTTCTCACTTACCGTATCTCTTACAAAGAGGAAGAGATCTTGTTCAGTCTCGCAGTTGAAAGACTTCTCTAGCAGATTCAAAGAAGAAAAGAGACTCGATGTTCCGAATGTGTCCCTGATTGCACTAGGAACATGACTTCATAGCAAATTTGAAAAAACTGCAAATTACGCAACTGAAGACTCATTCCTTTCTTTTTGCAGAGACGCGCACGTACGACGAAACGCTTCATGCTCGTCACGCTGAGTTGCCTCGTTCTGAACGCTCCTGAGAATATCATCCGCCTCATGAGGGCCGTCGCTCCTGCAGCATTCAAGACACTCGCCCAGCCATCGGTCTTCCTGGTCGCGAAGACTCTCTACTTCATCAAGGTAAGAGACAAGCTTCCCTTTTTTCTTACGCTCTCAAGCCTCTTTCGTTTTGAGCTCCAAATGAGAAAGCCCGTGATTTTCAAAAGGACTCTCCTTCCCAGGAAGTCGGGTGGTGTAGCTGAACTTTCGTCTTGATCCCCAAGATATTCTTGGTTAGCTCAATCGCATCAACGACGTCTCTCGAGCCTTCAGGCTATAGAAGAAGCGTCCGCTTTTGTGCGTAGGCAAACGCGATGCAATATGAGGGTTTCTCTTCATTTCTTTGGAGATTATCAAGGCCGTGACCGCGGCAAATCCGCTCGGAGAATAGGAGAAGCGAGAGCTAGACGCTTCGAGAGACCTTACAAGTCGAGCAGAATTGTGCAGAAAATCCTTAGCACAGAGTACTTTGACCGTAATAGCGTGCGTACTTTGCAGTTCTCTTTCAATGCCTTCTACTTGACGTCGTTCGTCTTTGATCGAAACGTTCTCTCAAAGACGTGCTCCTCTCGCCAACTCTCCGTCTCCATTCGTCGCCTCGAGGAAGGCCCCTCGATCACGCATCGTCAACGCTCGCATACGGTAGGTTTCTCACTATTCGCGTCTATCGCCTGCCCCCATTTATTTGTAGCTTTTCCAGGTGTCGTATCGCGCAGTCGAACCTCTTCCCGTCCTCACGAGGAACTCCTCCTGCTTCACGCTCTCGCAAGGCGACAATACCTCGGAGAAGAAACAACTTGTCTAAATTGTACCATGTTCAGTCTTTAGCCTCTAGAGTCAATAGGCAACCCTTCATTCATATCTCCTCTCCCCACAGGGTGATTCATTCTTCTTGCTCTAAACGCGGTTATTTTGCTTCTCTCTCGGTTCATCGTGTTATTTGGCCCTTCTCGCCCTTTTCTGACGTGTAGCTTGTTTAAGGTCAAGGGGGACCTCGGCTTGCATGTATTTATCTCGTTCATATGTCTTCTTCACAGCTTCCGGCCCCATTGGACACTTCTCGGTGCAGGGGGCAATTGCGTCGTTGCACATCAAAATTGTTATAATCCGTCCTCTTGCGCCTTCTTTCTACAACGTTGCAACAGACGTCACGGGAAGAAGGAGAGCATTTGCTCGGGATTCCGACAGCTCTCCTCTTCCCTTTGGACGCACACCTTCAGAGCCGATTAGACTCAGCCAATGCCCTCCGATCTCACGAGAAAGGAGAAAAAAGCGAAGATGAGGTCTTCTAAGGCATCCAACGCAAAGACAATCCGCTTTCCCGCAACTTTTTCCCCTTTAGTTGATCTTATGATTGCGTTTCTTCGCCTCTTCCAAGTGCCTTATCTACGCAAGCATATCGTCTTCTTCCAGCTGATCTCGGTCCTTCTCTTCTTGCAAAGACGTGTGCTCCTTCTCCTTCCTTCTTCTTCTTCCTCTTCTGCAATATCAGAGCTTGTATGTAAATGTCTAACCACGGGATATGTAAAGCAATGCAATAAATCATTTACAATATTTTAAAGCACTGAGAGCAATCCAAGGCATTCAGCAATCACAGTTTTACAGTTAAAAGGAGGTTCAAGAAGAGGAGGCAAATGCCCGTGAGTAAGGGAAGACATCAGATCAGAGTACGGTAAGAAGAATTCGAATCTCATTTGGTGACTTGTGGCAAGCGCTTCTAAAGTCAAAGCTCATCTCCAGCTCGAGCTCGCTTGAGCCGTCGTCTCTCCTCGACAAACTTTGGATGTGTTCGGACATGTTTGATCATCTAAATGGTTCGCCATTCTAATTTGAAGAAAACGAACGGTGAGGACGATTCGTTTGAACTCGTCGGGATCAAAGATGTAATTGGCGAATTTGGCGTGCGCCGTGCCGAGCGTCGGGTGCTTACCCTCTTGATCGGCTCGAATTAGTTCTCTCTGCAAATTCAGGAAATCACATTTGTTAGTGGTCCTTTTGATTTCTATAAGCAAACAGATCGAAGACCTTGGTCCACGTGAAGTACTTGACGCCTCGTAGTCGTGCCAGGTCCAAGTAGCAGTGGACATCGTCGCAGTTGTATCTAAGCAAGTAAAAGAAATAAGTAGACGAACATCTCAAAGATGGCAGCCCAATCGGGAAGAAAGAGGAGATGTGTTAGCCCAGAGCCGTGCATTCCAATGAAAATGTCGGAATTGTGGGTGGTCTCGAGTTGCTCGAGGAAGGGAACTTTCCTGAATGAGTTTCAATTTTCTCTTCAACTCCTCCTCACCCATTATAGTCCACGACCTTCGCTTCCACATCCGGAATTGCCTGGAGAATTGCGAAGAGCTGAAAACTTCTCACTATTCTCTTTCTAGTTTGCACTTTTCAGAAAATATTTGCCCCCAGGCAACGAACTGCCCATAATTAAAGGCATGTGACACGCGAAAAATATGAAAGTGGAGGAGGCCGGCTGGAGGGAGAAGGAGGAGGGGAGACCTCCTTGAGGCGTTGGCCTGAGACTGGTGTAACACTTGCGCTTTCTCGCCCGCAGCTCCCCTCTCTCTCGGCCTCTCCCCCGTCGCCTCGAGGCGCTGTCTCCCCGTGTTCGCTTGTTCCAATTTGTGTGTCTCCGACTTCCTCAGCTTGAAGTTGAAGAAGAAGAAAATGTCGGGTCCGATTCCGTTTCGAACGGCGAATGAAAGCAAGGTGAGCCTCTTGAAGCTGTGCAATGTTGACCAACCCGACTCCTTCCTTTCACATCAATGAAGAAAAACAGCGCCTGGTTAGGATTTCCCATAAAACGAGGAAACAGCTTTTCGGCAGTCGTCTCGAGAGGGCCTGTCAGTGGTGGTCACTTCTGGCAGTTACCGTAGTCTATTCCTTGGTCTCGAGGTGAAGTTGACATAATTTTTCAGTACACGAACTCCTTTCCACCGGTCATATACTACCGGGACACCTACGGTCTGGAACCCGTCCATGAGAGACGTCTCACGGATTCTCTGACTACTGATTGCTCTGACGACACGGCCACCACGAAGTCGACGGGTGAGCTCCGATCTTTTGAAGTCTGAGTTCTCTGTTGCATAATTGGTCTCACATGTGGGTAAATTCACGTTTTCCTCCTCTGTTCATGCTCCCTCCTATTATGCCCCGACCCGTAAGACCAAAATATTTTTCGCTCGTGATGACACGGAGCTTTCAAGATGCTCCAAGATTAGACCCACGGGACGGAGAAGGTGACTATTAGCTAGCCAAGAGGAAAGGAAGTGCGCAGCTGTGTGAGTCTTGGCCTCTGTTTCATCTCCCGCCTCGAGAGACTCGAGAGAAAGAGATTCATTTATCAATCTGTCGTGTAGCTGCTGGACAGCGGTCAGTCGGCTCAATTCAGTGTGAATCACTCGTAAAGTCTGATGAAATGAGAAATTCTTGTCTTCCAGTCGTGACCTGGCTGTTGGCACCGACCCCCTCTCCTTGTTGTTATGATGTTGGCAAACGCGATCGTAAAAAGTGTGAAGGAGACCTCCTCGTGGCATCCCCCTCCCCCCTCCCCTCCACTACGAGACTCAGGCAAAGAAGAAAAGCTATCACGCATCAAATGACGCGGCTGTTCCGAGGCTTTTTCCCCTCCTCTCCCCTCTCTCCCAGGCTTGTCTCCACAATGAGTGGGGCGTTTTTCAACGTGATGTAAACAAAAGCAACCACACTCGTTTTCCCCTCCTCTCCCCTCTCTCCCAGGCTTGTCTCCACAAATCGAACATGTTACGAATGAGAAAGACTTCTTGAGGGGAAAAGAAAAAGTAAGAAGTAAAAAGAAGAAGGAAGAGCGTTTTTCAGTGCGAACCACGCTCAACATCCATCATCCCTACGGGGCGGCGGCGATGTACGAAAGCACCCTCTCCAAGGGAACCAACTTCTCGCAGTCTTATCATGTGAGATCTCTTTTCGAGGTTGAGATATGTTTCAGGTGGAACAGATTGTCACCAATCAGATCCTCATCATGCATCCTCGGACTCTTCTCACTCTCACACTCATCGCTTTTGCCTCGGCTTTACAGCTGGTGAGTTCTTTTCTTTGTTGAACAAGAAAATGGTCTTTCAAGAATTCTCTGCTTTCTAGTTGAAAGGCTTTGTGGAGGGCTTCAAAGGAAAACTAGTCATTCTAGTCTGGCAGGCACGTGGAGGAAGAAAAATTTTCTAAAATGAAGACCACTTGTTGTTTCTTCCGTTCTCATTTTTCTCTGACCATTCAAAGAAACAAAAGAGGAAGCTTCCAAAGAAGAAAAAGCTTTAGTTGATCTTTGCTATGATCTGTCTCTTCTACGACGGCTCCCCCTACAACGCGGCAATCATCGTCGCCTTCCTTCTTCTCCTCAACACGACCGTTGTTTTCCTCTTCCTCAAAGTGAAACCTACAAGGGCCATGCTGGTTCGTCTTATCTCTCAAAGCAAGATTCCCTAAGATCGTGAGTACGGTAGCTGCCTCGCTTTCTGTCGTCGAGGCAGTGGCGCTCTTCTTCTGGACCGCTTATCTTGTCAACAATGAAGACAAGTTTGCTCGAGATGTTGGAGCTCGGCCAAATCGGTGAGATTCCTCTTCAGTCTTGACTCCTCTTACAGAATCATCACCAGCACTCGTATTGCCATGTACTCCTTGCATCTCATTTTCGCTCCCGTCCACGGTAATCTTTTCTTTCAACCAAGTCTCTTTTGTAGCTCTAGCAGCAGGTCTGATCCTCTTCGTCCTCTACCAAAACCTACGCGCCTTCAACGACGGCGAAATCACTCGCGGTTATTTCATCAGCGAACCTCAAATGGGTCACCAGGTACAACCTTTCTCTACCGTAACCCGTTCAGAAAATCCTGGTTCCCATTGAGTTGAAGCAAGTCCGAGGAGACCTTGACGAGGAGCTAGACAACGACTTGGACGAAGTCTCCCTCGGAGTGCAGACCAGTGGCAAGCAAAGCAATGCACAAGCCAGTTGGACTACTTGATCCTCTCCTTGTCAATCTCTTCCAGCCCCGTTGTTCTTCGTCAATTCCGGTGTTCAACTCTTTCCTCCTCCCAATGTCGCTTTCCACTCTTTGAAGCGAAATTCCACTATCCCTTTCACGATAAAACCACTCACCTCGTCGACGTTGAGGATCTTTCGATATTGTGTAGATCTCGACAGGATGGTGATGCGGACTTTGTCCTCCAGAGGTCCGTGTTGTGGAATTCGAAGTCGATGAAGGACATGATGAGAAAAGGCGTGCATGAGACCGCTGCCTTGACAACCTTCCACCTACAGACTCTCTTGTCTCTTCCTCGTCTTCTCACTAATGGAGTATTGTAGAATAGTCCAAGTCTCATCCTCGCCAACAAGGGCATCACAGCTGACTTGAAGCAGACTCGCTTCCCATCCAATGAGATCAGCTCCACTGGTTGACGAGAAGAAAAGGCCTTCCATGTCGCTCCGAAAAATGTGTCTCGAAAGCCGCCGGGAGCCTGTGGATTGAAGGCTGTTGAGAATCTGTTACCGTATCCCACCAAAGGATGTCGACATCTGTGTTGAAGGATCCGTTGATGAACTGTGAGGCAAAGAGATTTACAAAGTCACAGAAGTGATGGTACCTGAAAGCTCTCCATGAAGAATTTGAAACCTACATGTTCACAGCTGCATCGAGTTTGATGATAATTGTCGGTCTTTCGAAGATCACATCACAGTGGGCTTTATCTACTCGAAAGTTGGTTTTCGATTCAAAAGGAAGAAGCTCGCCCGCCCTGAAGATCTTCCCTCTTCTTCAGGAAAGCAACGAACCAACTCTGCAGATAGCTCTTCCATTCTCCACGTTCCTCTAGAAGTTTCCTGTCCAACTTCTCACAACTCCCTCCGACATCACCTTGACCAATCACGTCATCACGGTACCTGAAGACTTGCCAAGCTCACCCAGCTTCACCTCTCACCTCTGACTCGTTCTCGCCTTGAGACCTCTAAAGTTGAAGAAGATATTCCTTGCCGTGCAATACTCCAAATGATGCGAACAGTGAAGTTCGGACCTGCAATCTCCCTTTACAATTCTCAAACTCTCCAACCTCTCCGGATTCTTCGAGGTACAGATCGGCCTTATACTTTGTACTTTGCCTTTGATGTATCCAAAATCGCCTTGTTCGAAAAATCTATCGAACTGATACTGATTGTTCTCTTTCCTGAAAGTCTTCGATCTCTCCAAATCATTCAAACCATTGACTCGGCAAATTGCATTTCAAATGCGGAGCACTATAGCTGTTCTCGAAGACGCAATCCTTCTCAAAGCCCATGCACATCTTGGGCTCCAACTAAATCTTCCTCTTTCTTTCTGTTCTCCTTACCTGAACTAGCCTCTCACACTTTGGTTCCTCCTCGCATCGTCTCCTCAAAGTCTCATTGATCGCTATGTGAAAGGAAAGGAGGTCGGGATGAAGGTCGAGTTGCTTCGTCCAATGCACTCCTCCAACTCCGAGTCGAAGAAGTAATTGAAGAAGAAGGAATCTTTTCATTGGACCTTCGAAGTAGTAGTCGCCTCAATCTGGAAGAAGGGCCGGGGCTGGTTCCTCTTTCCCACAAGGGCCGCTTGTACACACGAGACATTACGCGAAATCGCCGATTTCAAGTCTTTTCCATCATTTCCCTCTCCGAATGCCGGTTTTATCTCTGCCATTCCAATGCTTTCGACACAAACTTGATTCCTCAAAGTGTATTCCAGACCTCTTATTAGTACAAGGACAGACAAGAATTGAGGACTTCAGTAGAAGTCAAGTCACAGAGATAAATTTCGCGAGAACCTTACGAAAGAGGGAAACTACTCGGCATCTTCGGAGACTGCACTCGGTGCTGTTGGAAAAGAAGCACGAAAGAGAAAATACTCAATTAGCAATAGCTTTGAACAAGTGAGATAGGGAAGTACAAGCAAAGACAAGGACGGACAACGAGAGGGGGAGGACCTCCCTCTCTGAGAGACGCGAGAGGTCTCCTAGCACCCAAACAGTAGAAGGCAAAGCGAGAAGGAGAGAATAATAAGAGTAGAAGAAAGGGAGGGCGAAGTTGGCACACTATGCATGGCACATTCCTCTTGAACATCGACATTCATCAGGATCAATGAAAGAATTCTTCTGAGGAGAGCGTTCGAAAGAGGGCAACCGAGACAACTTCTTTGGCATTCTCTCTACCCAGAACAGAGAGAGGAGACATTCCGAAAGCCACTTGGAAAGCGCACTAAGTGAAGCTTGCATTCGAGGACTTACAAATAAGCAAAGACAATGAAAAAGAGAAGGCCAAGGAAAGAAAAGAACGCAGAAGAAAACGGACCCATGTTCGAGAAATCACAATAAGAGTTGAGGTGAGACGACGGGGACGGGAGACGGAAGGGGCGGACGACAAAATTGCAGCGATAAGACGAGTCGTACTGGTCAACGTGGCCGCCTCCCTGCAAGGCAAGTCTTCCTTCCTCACAATGAAAGTCTCAACTACCTGGTTCATCAAGCTACGAAGCGGCAATGGGATGCCCGTTGGCTGTCGTACTTCTCAGATTCGTAAGAATGCCCTCAAGACGATCGACCTTCACAAGCAAATCCTTGACGATTCGGTTCACGCAATTGGCGAAGCCCTTGCCTTCGACCACTCTCAACTGAAGCCACAGATGCCGAAGCGACGAAGACCCTCACCTCTCCATTCGTCGTTCCATTCAATCTCGGGATCATCTCCGTGTGTCCATTCGTCAATGTCGTCGATGAAGACGCGCCAGCATCTTCGCCCAGCTTCTCCACTCGCAGCGGCTCCACGGCCATACGTGGTCGTTCGTATTTCATCTCTTCTCTGAAGATGGCATTCATGACCGAGAAAGACAACAAACCTCAACCGGAAGTTGTGCTCCTCAGCAGCGATCTTGTCCGCCAGCTCATTCTCAAGGATAGCGCATCGCTCGAGGGTCTCGTTCATCTTCTTCTCCACATCCTCCAGCTGGGCAGTCGAAATTCGTTCTGCCCTCTCCAGGTCGTCGTTCTTCTGCTCCAGCGTCCGAACTCGCGCTTTGAGATCGCTGCTCTCCTTCCTCAATGCCTCCAACTCGCTCTTCAACGTGTCCTCCATCTTGAGCCACTCCTTCTTTTCCGTTTCGTGGCGAGTCTAAAGGATCATTTCAGAAGCAAACTCTGATCAAACCTGTGATCGTTCCAGATCGTTGGTCAGAATTCGAACACGCGACTCCAACGAGTCCTTGATCTTCTTCGCATCGCGCGACTCCTCCTCGTAAATGGCGTCCATCTCGGAGCTGTGCTGCGCCAGCTGCTCGTAGTCTTCGTGCAACGACGTGTACTGCTCCTGAAACAACTTTCCATAAGAAACATTCAAGAAAAACTAAATTTAACCAACGAAGCATCTTTTTCACTCCCAAAACATCCAAGAAAAGCCACAAAACAGCGCCGATTTCCGGTCAGCTCATCCCTCTGGCGTTCTTCTCGCGATTCGCGCGGGGCCGAGTGGCTAGTTTCGCACTTCCAATCTGCCTTGCCCACACAAAAACCGCGCCCGCACACCCAAACCGCTCCATCGATCTCTCCCCTCTTCCTCTCTCTCCCCTCCTCACCTTGTAGTGAAGAAGAGCCTTTCGAAGCTGCTCCACGTTCATGTCGTCGATGGACTTGTCCGTGTCCATGGTCATCTTCCCTTCAGTCTTCACTCTTCACGGCCGTTGCTCGACGTGCTTCTCTGCCTGCAAGTCGACCAGCTATTAGTGAGAGGAAGAAGGAGGGGCTATCCGATTGCACACACGCGCGGCGCGTCTCCAGTGTGTCGAGGGGAGGCTCTCGGGGCAAGGCGCCCTTGACTGAGGATCGAGTGTGTGTGGGCAGATGCCCCGAAAAAGCGTCGAGAAGAGGGAAGAGAGAAGGCAGAAGAGGCAGAGACAGGGACGAGGCGGGGGGCAGAAGGGCATTGGTGGCGCCGCCGGAAGCCTCGCACAAACATACACTAACGACAGCGTCAGAATGCGGAGTAAACCCGAGGAAATCGAATGAGAAGAAGACCCAAACAAGCATTTCATCTCCTTGTTGCCCTTGCCGCCCGAAGACGGAGTCTTATCGCGTGATCAAAGTCTCCCGACTGAGGCTTCTTCACGTTCACGTGAACGGCTGCTCTTCTTCCGGGGGCACGAACCTGCTTCGAGTGCCATTCATCATGCCTCACTCCTTCTTTCTACCCCCATGCACACTGTTCCTGCACAAGTGTCGAGAAAGAGAGAGACAGGCTGCACTTCGAGAACTTCTCAGGAGGACGTCTCGAGGACGATCCACGAGCGCCCTCTCGCAAGTGGGTGAATCCTCTGCGCACACATTAGCGAAGACGACGCGACCAGAGGAGACGAGACCCCCTTCTCGTCCTCGATGTTCACTAACTGCCTGGTTTTTCACTCGCACGCACCCTCAAACACTCAAGGAGAGGCACTCAAGTCACACGAGACAAGGACGGCTGCTGAGCATCGTCGTCGTCTCAACAGAAGGGAGATCTCTCGTCTTAAACTCGCACTTGGCCATAATTTCACGGTCTATCGCCACCTTTTGACAGAAACACGCATTGACGGGTAAGAGAAGGAAAAACGGCGCCCGCGCGTCAACACCGATTTTGACCCGAAAGAGTAGGACGAGGAGAAAGAGGAGGAAAAGGATGAGTGGGCGATGACTAGGCGGCGACTTCACAACGTCTCCCTTCATCGAGAGCCAAGACGACGGGTGGCGACAAGGGCGTCGACAGAGTGGCGGCACGCCCGCGCGCTCGCGCGTCGACAGTTCGTCGCCCCCTCTCACCCTTCGCGATTCTGATCATGGTTCCCAGGGGCCCCCCTCTTCAAAGCTTCACGACAAATAGCATCGATCAAACGCGAAAACGAAGAGGCGTTCGGGAATTCATTCGGAAATGCATGCCGATGCTCTCACACCGGAAAGGAGAAGGCCACCGACCACAGCTGAGTAAACGGTCGTTCTGCGTAGGAGCGACGACGAATGACGAAATTGGTCATGTGAAACCACAAAGAACTACAAGGAAAGAGAGAGAGGAAGGGGAAACTCTTACTAATGCCTCCACCGAACGTCATGCGGAAACGGGTCGCGAGGTGATGTTGGACGAGTTCCAAAGACTCTTCTACAAGCCCCGCGCGCCGCGTCATCAGCTGGTCACGCCGTGGCACGACGCCAACTGATAAACCGACGATTCAAATCGAAAGAAGAAGGGGAGAATGGTCAGGACGCTGTGAGGTGAGGAGGAGGAGGGTGAGGACAAAAGCCCCGTCAAAGAAGAAGAAGAAAATGTCCAACTGGAATCGGCGCGCTCGGAATGACACAGGGAGGAGAGACGGGGCAGAGGCGAAAAACGGCTCGATGAGAGAGTGTGAAGAGTGAGGAGGGCCGAGTGTGAGGAGGAGGGCAGAGAAGACGGCCCGCCTGAGAGAGGGGCGAGGGAGGATGGCGCGGGGGCCCCGACCTCGTACGAGGGGCTATACGGCGCCGCGGGCGCCCGCCCGTTGCACAGCCCGCCCGCCTGCGCGAATGCTGAAGGGGGTGAGACGACTCGACGACGGCCGAGGCACACGAAGGGCGAACCTTTCCCATAGTTTTACGATTCTTCCGCCGCGGACGAGAGATCGCGCAGAACCTGTCCAAGCGAGGAAGAGTGAAGAGAAATGTTGTTGAAAGTAAAAGCTGATTGAAAGCTGAGTCGACGCGCGGTCAGGCGCCGCCCGAACCTCGTTTCGTCATTCTTCTCTCCTCTCCTCCTCGCCGAGATCGATTCGCGCGAATTAGAAGGAGGCCGCTTCTCCTTCTCCTCCTGTTTTCACTCTGTCTCAAGAATTTTTCTCTTCATGCGCGACTGATGTCGTTCGTCTTCTACTACTTCTTCCTCGAAGAAAAACTACTTTTAGAGTGGAATGCGAGGACTATTTTGGTCCCTCGCACTATTGATATGTGCTGTAATCGTCTCAGTGAACGGGCGCGGTGGTCGAGGAGGCGGCTTTGGACGTGGATCTAGTGGAGCCCGAAGTGGAGGAGGCTTTGGACGATCCTCTTCTCATGGAAGTAAGTCAAGACTAACAACAACAATCCGCCTAGGTCGAGGAAGCAGCGGCGGTGGAGGTGGCGGCTTCTTGGGCGGTTCTCACTCCTCTGGTCACAGAAGCAGCGGAGGCGGTTGGAAACCACAATCAAATAGCGGGTAAGTCAACAACAAGAGTCGTCCAAAGAAAAATTCAGATGGCGATCAGGCTACGGCGGGGGTTCCGTTCACCGGGGAGTTCAATTTCGTCGCGGCATGCACTCGTCTTTCACTAGCGGCGTCGTCGGCTACATGATCGGGGCTCACATGGCTAGAAGCATCGCCTATTCCTCGCCCTTCTACGTGGGAGGCCGACCTTATTACTGGGGAGCGACGAACTACCATCAACATTCACGCGGGGGTTGGTTGTTATTCAGATTGTTTTCACACGGAGATATTCTCAGGTTACTTCATGTGCACCATTCCCTACAGCGACGTGGTTACTGCAAAAGATGAAGACGACGATGAAGAGGCCACTCCAGTAGTCTCGGAAAGCTCAGTTGAAGGAACCAATTCTACATCCGACAATAGCACCACTGATCCAAAAGAATTCCTTCACGGCGTTAGTACTAACTAAATTGAAGAAGTCTTTTAGCTGCGCTTCGAAGACGGCACAAAGCCTGAGACGATTACGTGGGGATGTCAAGAATACGTGGAAGTTTGTTGCGGAACCGAGTGTTGTCCCTACACCGACGACAACTATTACTACGACAGTGACGCCGAGAACCGCCCTCTTGCCCTGTGAGTCCTCCTTCCCGTTCCTCACTCCCTCAGGACCGTTCTCACGATCGTCGTCCTCGGTCTCATCCTGCTTATCTACGTGAACCAACGCTTCGACTTCTGCGCCAAGATGCAACGTTTCCCACCAGAAGGAAGACAGCGCCCCGGAGATCGACAAGCTTCGAGGAATGGCGAAAACGAGCGCATGAGAGCTGTCTGAGAACGCCAAGCCAGCCAGGTCACAACAAGATATCCCTCATGACTACTGATCCAATGCATTCGGGTTCTTTCAACTTTGTATCCACGCCACTAAGTCAAGTCCGGTTTCTGATCTCGTTTGATGAAATCTCCCAAAGAAATCTGTGCAACAACATAATAAAACTATTTGTCCTGAAAAAAAAAAGAAAAGCAACTCACGCCAACGCGCCGATTCTCGCCGGAGGGCGAAGTGAAGAAGGGCGCTAAAGACAGCAAAGCCTCCCTCTTCCTTCGAACACGCTCTTCTAGCACACTTCTCGCGAAAAAGCACATGGAGGCTTTCGGCACTCCGTCAAGTCGCCGTCGCCGCCTCAACAACGACGCGCGAGAGGCAACTCCCCCCTTCTGACATATTCGATCGTCCTCCTTCCTCTCCTCTCCCTTCTTCTCACTTCTCTGCTTTGAAGCCCCCGACTCTCTTGAGAGCCAATCCATTGTCTCTCCATGCGTGATTTCATCACTTTCTTTGCCGTCATATCCTGTGCCGAAGCCGCAGATGCCCCGGGGAATCGCGTCGACGAACAACGTCTCAAGCGTCCTCTTCCCGGTGAGTGCTTCGATGAGTTGTGCTCAATCCGGCAAATCTCAGAAACCCTACTTCAGTCCGGTCCCGGCGGATGGATGGGCATCTCACGGTGCGCAATGAAGTCCCTCTCTTGTTGATGTTTGCATTCCAGATTCAGAGTCGACGAAAACAATGAAGTTATTCTTGGCACCAGTGCTCGAGTCATTCAATGGAAGGATTCACTCTTGAGTAGAAGTCTCGGAGTCTTCAAGACCATCAAGAACACCTCCTATGGAGACCCCTCAAGTCCTCTTCTAATTTCTTCAACACGTCAGCCTTTTGTTATCGATGGAGTGGACTACTCTTGGAACGCCTTCCACAAAAGACGAATAGGTCTTCCCTCTTTGTCTCCCTAATACAAACAGTTCAGGTGAATATTTGTGCCTTCTACCCTTTGAGGAACTAATCGAGGCCGAGAAGGGATTCTATGCGGAAGATAAATTACTTCTCTCAAAGGTATTACCGCTCAAGTGCATGTCATTCTTTCATTTGTGCAGATCCGCTTTGAAAACGGCTCCTCACCCTACGCCATATCCTGGGGCTGCTTTGAACAAAACCAAGTGTGCTGCGGGATTGAATGCTGCCCTGACACCACTCTTGAGGATGATCTCCGTATACTTTCACGGTATCAATGCCCCCCGCTACATGCACTCAACTAATCCGCTTGCAGTGCCTTGTCCCTTCTCTTCGTGATTGTTATTTTTGTTCTTGTAAGCGATCTCGTCATTTACCGTTGTCAGAAGTGCTACTGTTCCGATGAGACTCAGCCTCGTGAAGAAAATAAGCTCCTTGAAGGCAAGTTCCAATTAGTCCCTTCAAAGTTCCTCTTCAGCGATTCGCCGTTCCTCCCGCCTACCACGACACTCGATGTCATCTTTCAGTCAACTCTCAAGACGACCGAGTTCCCTTCCCTCAGCTGCTATTCCCGAAGTGGTGATCCTTGGGAATTCAGCGAACCATACGCCACCCTCCTGCTCATCCACGTCAAGGGGGATCTAAGACGGCTTTGCCGAGGGACGAAGCGCAGCGGGGACGGAGGACGGCGTCCGTCGAATAAAACCCTCTATTCATTCCCCAATACACATAGCACATCATAGGCGAAGGGCAGCCCTGCCCGCGCCGACTTCGTTTGCGACCCCTTTGCACGCGCATTTCCGCCACTTCTTTCACGCGCCTCTTTTCTCGGGTTCTTCTTCTTCTCCTTCTATATATTCTCGCTAAGTCCAACAACTTCTCGAATAGTCCACGGTCTCTGATCAATTCTTTACTTTCCACAGCATTTCAATCCTTCATCACATCACTGGTGTAAAACAACATCTCCACAATACAATCGATCACTAACAACTTTCTCGTGACTGTCAGGTAAATGTGTGCAAGACAATAGTTGAACTTCTAGCTAGACCCGTGTGGTTGTTCAATCAATTCAAGAAGACGATGAAGGCAATAAATAAGCATACTTCTCAAGGAGTTCCTTCGCCTCGTCCTTCACCGACTGCTGTCGCTCTCTGAGGGCGTCGATCTCTTCTTTCATCTTCTTGTAGCGTCGCTCGCTCTCGAACTTCAGCAACTCGGTCGCGCTGCCCATTGAGTGCCTCTTCCTCGGCGTTCCCTCTTCTCCGTAGAATCGCGAGACTTCTCGTCGAGCATATTCCAGATCTGCAAACATTATCAGAGTCTAGAACATCTCAGTTTAAGATATGAACCCGGAAACGCCCTCCTCTATCATCCAACCAAATAGAAACGGTTCTTCGAGCTGTTACCTCCAGAGCTAATCTGTCACTCGTGGATCCCCCTAATTCATCTCGAAAGCTTTTGACCGTCCGCATCCGGAGACGTCTCCCTTGTTTCCGGTCGCCGCTCCCTAAAAGGCACGACGGGAGCGCCGCCCGGTTCGGTCGTCTGCACCATCTTCTCCCCTCCGTCTTCTTCCCACAACTTGTCATCGTCTCTATTTCCAAACTCTGTATTTCCTCCCTCCGTAAATGTATCGCTTGTTGATGGAAGCCCGCTATGGGAAGCCGGAAAAGTTGGAGGCGCGAAGGGAGAGCAGTCCAGGGCCCTCTCGAGTGAGGAAGGACGAGGAGGACAAGTCTGTCAATCCCGCTGCTATGCCCGATCATTCTACCGTTCGAATCGACCGCTCCATCTCGGTGCCCGTCTCGAACAACTCTTCCATCGACGAGGATCCCGCCTCACGACGCAGCAGCAACAGCAGCGGCGAACTCAGCGAGACATGTGCGTGTGCGTTTTTGCAACTAGCGTGCGTTCTTCAAGCTGCTCCCTCTCAATGGAATGATTTCAGCCATCAAGGTGCTTGAACAGACCGGCCGCCTGAGTGACGTGCAGCGTCAGATCATTATTCGAACATTCAAGAAGATGCATGAGGACGCTCTAATGAATGGTCTCAAGATTTTCGTCCGGTAAGTTAGAGAGCTCAAAAAAGAACTCCAATTTAGTCTCTTTTCCGAAAAGCCGAACTACAAGCAGATTTGGCCTCAATTTCGCCAGATTCCCGATTCTGCCCTCACTGGAGCGCCGGAACTACGCAGACACGCCACCGTAAGAAGCATATACACGACCCCCTCAGCTCGGGCGTTTTCCTCAGATCTACATGGGCGCTCTCAAGTGTATCATCGGCAGTATGGACGACGACGAGCAACTCACCCGCCAATTCAACAAGATCGCTCTCGCGCACATCAAACATCAAATCCACAAGTCTCATCTCATGGTTGAATCATCAAATGAAAGACTAATCCCCCAAGAGTTTCAGGCAATGGTCGAGCCGGTGCTCGAAGTGGTCAAAGAGTCCAATGGTGTCATGGACGAAGACATTCGTCGAGCCTGGGTCACAATGTACGACGTGATCGCGAATCTCATCGAGATCTTCCGTGAAAAACAACGTCAAAAAGCTGGATCACGCGCTTCTTAGATTTGCTATCCCTTTTCCAATATTCCTTCCATCAGCAGTAAATTCTCATTATAGAATATTTTTTCCGTGTAACTACTTGGTTAAACGCAGAGGGGGAGGAGGCGCAGTTCTTAGAACGAGGAAGAAGGCATCGGAAATGCAAATCGCACTTACCTTGTGGACGGAGGACGCTGTCCAAGGAATCCGGCACTATGCTGTCCGCGACGACGTCTTCCTCCTTTTCTTCGGCGTCCAAGATGGTCTCATTCGTATAACCCGGTTCCGTGTTCGAAGTCATCCTCGACACTAAAAATCATCTTCTCAAGATCCAAACGACGCTCACCGAGTTGCGAGAGGGACTGAGCTGGCGTTCTGAAGATGCTGCTATTGAGGAAGGAGTCGTCGGGAGCGAGGAACGAATAGTCCGCACTCTTTCTTGCCGAACTTGCTAGAGCCTCCAAGCTCCGACGACTTTTTGACATCGAATAATTCGAGAATGGATTGAAGACCGCCGAGCTCCGAGACATCTCCACTCGAGGATTCACCAATCTCAACGGTCGTTGCAGACGCTAAACTGTATTTCCCTTGAAGAAGCGTGAGTAACCTGTAGATGCTCCTTCAGTTGCCTCTGCTTCACTGTCCACTTTCTCCAATGTTCAAAGGCCTCGCGCGTCAGGCGCTCACGCCGAGTGTCTCGAAGTCGCATAAGCCTCAAGACAACCCTCACATCCGTCGTTGGTCCACTGAAAAACAGACAACGTCACACTCGTTGATCGAGAATCCGCTCTTGCCTGACTGGCGGCGAATGTTGTAACTTGGCCGGAAGTGATCGACGAAGATGTGGCGACATCTTCCTCGTCGGCTCGTAATGGGTTCCTAGAGCGAAGATCGTGAGCATAACAACCGGAAGTAATGTGAAGAACCTGGTGGTAGCAACGGAAAGGCGAGGATGGCCTTCCTTCTTCCCTGCTTCATCTTCACGACGGCCTTCCACTGATTCACGAATTGACTAAGCCACAGCAACTTGAGTCGATCTCGAATTCCGTCCATCTTCTCAGCCACCTAACAAAATAAATCATTCCACTAGGAATCCGTACCTTCACAACATCGTTGTTGTACACTTCTTGGGCAGCTTCTGACAGAAGTCCATCGCTGACTTCTTCGACAATTTCGGACCACCAGTCGTCTTGCAGCTCCGTAAACAAGTTGTCCGCATAGCGTGACAACTCTTGTCTACAAATTGCATATTGAAATATTCAAAGACAAGAAACCTGTGAACTTGTTGCACAATCACTCTAGCCTCAACGGAGACAACATCGTCGATGACGGCCGCACCGAGGTCCTCAATCGTGTCCCTCCACTTCTGCTTTTCCGCTTGTTGCTTCTGTTGAGCCTCGAGCATTCGCTTTCGAAGTCGTGACTCCAGCATCTCCTCTTTGATGACCGATCTAGATCTTAATTCAAAAAGAGAATAGAAGCTCACGATAAGATGTCATCCGAAACGTCCTTGATGAGACTGTTGGAAAGGGCATCGGTATAGCTTGCGGAGACCGCTGCATTGATCAGCGGCTCGGTCGCTTCGGCAATCAGTCCTTCCACAGCCGAAGAAATCTGCAAACAGATTGCAATTTTCCACGGCAGTTCATACCATCGGTTCATAGGGACGAAGATCGAACGTGCTCTTCGGCACAATCGACGCCGCTCCAGGTTCCAAAGGAAAGTCGGCAAGAAAGACTCCGAGAACGGGATCGTGCACATAGTTTCCTTCTTCATTAAACGAATCAACTGGCTCATTCAGCTTTAGCCACGAGTTCGCGCTCGTGTCCTCTTGTTCGTCAATAGGTCCATAGAGAATCTAAACCACATTTGAACATGGTCAAGGGAAAAAGAGGCGAACCTCCGAGAAACGACGACCTTGGATTTTGTTGTCAATCCACTTCTCTCTTGTCAATGGAGGTATATGGCCATATGTAAACGAGTCTCTGAAACATAAACAACTTGTAAGGAAAAAGGCTCACTTGTAGAAAGCAAGCATGGAATCTCCCAATGGCACATCAACCCCAAAGTCCGAAAACGTGCTTTTTGCAAGTTCCACAGAATCAAAAGCCAAGAGTTGTGCCAGCTGATCAAGAGGATAAGCCGAATGGCGAATGGCGTTGTAAGCATTGACCTAAAGACTTTTCTTCTTCTAAAAAGCGAGCAAACCATCGCTTCAAGAGCATCTGCTCTTGCCTTGCCAAAGTAACGATGAGCGACGCATAATTCGAGGAACGATGCACGAGTTCGAAGAAGGCGGAAGAAGCGCACGAAGTTGTTACTTCTCAGAGTGCTGAACACTTGAAGAGCGTTGCGCACGGCGGCCGATTCGCGTATCTCTCGCCGATACGAGAGAACCTGTAAAATTAACCCCGCCAGGTTCAACACCAGACCTGTCCAAGTGCGGCATCATCGTCCATATGCAGCAAGACATCGTAAGCTCGAAACTCCGCTTCCTGCGGGCTGTACTCTCCACGACGAGCCAAGTCCTCGTACAAATGTCTGCAAGCTTTTGCAAAAGAAAATATCCCTCACCTCAATGTTTGAAGACATTTGCTCAGATTCTCCGTGTTCAACTTCTGATCAAAACCACTCGATTCCAGTTCGGAGAGCCAATAACCGACAAGTATATGCAGACGTGTGCACCTAAGAACGTCTCAGATAACGAAAGCGGAAAACCTTTCGAAAAGCCTCACACTCGCCAAATTGACTATCATCTGTTGGGTGGCATCTTTTCGTATGGCGCGAGTTCGACTCCAAAGGAAGTCGTACCAACAAGCGAGATCGTCTTTTTCATCTGGGCAATCATCCAACACCTGAACAAATGCTAAATGAAAGACAAAGCACCTTCTTGAACAAATAGTCCATGGTTCGTTCAAGAACACGAGACGGTCGAAGTTCGTGAGGCAATGGTTGATCCTGATCAGCGGCGCTTCTCGCATATTCTTTCACGGCCATCGACGGAACCATGTCACCCGTGTCGGGATCGCTTTCCCAAGCATTCACACGCTTTTGAACGATTCGAACATATCTGAATCCAAAGTTTACAAACGCGAAAATAGTGCCAACCTCTCTTTCTCGGGACACATGTCTTCGCAGGTACCAGCCTGAACCACCCAAGCACCACGACGTGCAGCCTTCTGAATGTCACGAGCCTAAACATATCAAATTTTCAGCAAAAAAGCCGAAAAAAACCTTGCACAAAAGACGATCACGCTCTTCCAGGAGCTGGTACTTGTCCCACTCCGATGAGCAATGGCGACCAATAAGCGCGCGAAGTGAACGGACGATGTCTCGCATCGATGCATTTGACTGAATTGCAACCTAAACACCTTCAATCTTGACAACAAAAGCAACGCTACCGGTACAATCGCTTGAAGAGCCTGTTTGGAGGGCGGCTTTGCTGCATTCCTCAAAAGTGGCTGTACTGGCTTCGCGGTCGATGATTGAGGCGGCTTCGCAGCAGGTTGAGCAGCCTTGAGAAAACCTTGTAGCTTGGTTCCGGCGAGTGGATTCTTTGGGCTTGAAGGACGTTCAGGCGCTTCCGCAGCTGCATTCGGCAGCCTTCCAAGGCGAGTGAAAGGCTTGGCTGACTTCTCTGGCTGCTTGAAGAGAGATCTTTCTCCGAACACTCCAGTCGGTGGCTTCATTGTACTCTCTGGTTTCTTCTCCATGGCAGTCTTTTCTTGCAGCGTCCGACCGCCGCCGAAAATTGAAGGCTTCCCAAAAAGCGACCCAGGTGTCGTCGTTGTCGGCTTGTCCGGATTGCCAAAGATGGGCTTTCCCGTTGAGCTGGCAAACGGATTCTTCGCGAACGGATTGGCTGACGTAAGCGACGTCGCAGTGAAAACGGGTGCCTTGAAGAGCGTCGAAGAACTTGGCGGTTGTGGTGGAGGAGGCAGAGGCATCGTAACGGAGACTTCCACATCCGCCGGGGCGTCCACCGCGCTCTCGAGAATCTTGTCGATTTCGCCCTCTTCAGACTCCTCAGAAAGCGCCGTCAAGCGTTCGTCCATGTCGTTCTAAAGCACCGAGATCACTCAGTTGAAACAAAGACAAACCGATCCCATTGACGAAGTTTGTTCTGCTGAAGTCGACGCTCTGCTCTTCCGCGCCACTCTTGCCGCACGCTTCACGGCCGCACTGGCATAAGAGCCTGGATTCACGGGTGTCGTCCGTTTGCGAGTCGGTGCAAAGCTGTTCAGAGCTGGCTGCCTGACTAGTGGAGTTCTTGGCACTTGAGTTGACGATATCCGAAGGTCCAGCTTGTACGGGTTGTTGGGATTCGGTCGGCCGCGGATCCCTCTACCACTTGCGGCTCCACGAAGCGGCCGTGCTACTGCAACCATTTATAGAAAGACAAGATGCCAAACCGAAGGATGGTGCCCTGACCGTCGGCTCACTTGAGCTCCCAGGAGCGTCCAAGTCGTCATAGGAGAGCGCGTCGCGTGTCTCGCCAACACCTCGTCGTTGTGCTCCACTCGAAGAAGCTCCATCTGTCGGCTTCCGTCGAAGGCTCTCGGGTATGTTGAAGTTAAAGCCGTGCGACATACCCTCACCTAGAAAAATTCCGACACTCAAACGAAACGTCGAAATTGTTCGCAATGAATGAACTCAAACACCGTTTTCTATACGAAGAAAAGCTTATTTTCCACGAAACCACCTAACAATACCAAGAACATATCGTAAAAGGCAATAAACTAACGAAAATCAGCAACAAACTCAACACACAAAGACAAACGAAAACGAGCAGCAAAAATTCGGGTTTTGAAAACTGCACGAGTAAAATTCGTGCATGTTGGTGATTGTTTCTTGGTGCTCCGAAATGTTTTTATTCGTGGTCTGCTTTCAGCTGCTTTCTTCAACTACGTGTTTTGTGCTTCGTTTAGTGGACGTTCCCGTTGTTTAGACAACGCCAATGGAATCGGAGTACACAATAAAGTCTTTATCCTTTCCAGACACGTTAGTATCTCTTCCTCTCCTCCTCCGGCTGACTGGTGTCAGAAGAAGTCTTGTGGACGCGGCAGCCGACTCGCAAGTTGAGCCGCTTCGTCATCTGGAAAGAGGGGGAATGGTTGAAATTCTGTCGAACACACCGCGTTGATGGCCGTCTCGTCATCATCGGGCAAGATGAGAGTGAAGTTGATGATCACAGAGAGGACGAGGACGAGGACAAGGAAGAGGGCGAAGACAATGAAAGGGGCGAAGTAGTCGAGCACCTCGAAGGCCAACGGCTCTCGTGCCATGGCTAGAAATGGAAATGAGAAGAAGGAGAAGAAGACGGGGGAACGGCGTTCGGGGGAATTCATCTCACCGACGCGTGTATTGTTCTCTGATTCCCGCCGAAAATGGCAACTTGCAAGGTTACGAAAGGTTCCTCTTGACCTTCTGCTAGAGGGTTCAACTCTCAAAGGCATCTTCGACTCCATCTTCCAGACTTATAGTCAAGACCTCAACCTCGAGATCACGTGACAGCTCTGCCTGAATCACTTCATGCTCTCTTTACGGCACCGACATCAAAACACGCTCACCTGCTCAAACTTTCTCTTCAAGCTGTTTTGAACTCGAGGCTTGAACTTCCTCTTCCTCCGCACAGTCGAATAACTTCGAGGCCGATGTCATATTCAGACTTAGTTCCACCTCAAGTCTCTGCAACTCCCACTCGTCGCGATTAACCTGCAGGCGAACGTGATGAAACTTGTCCGCTTTTGTCTGCGGGCGAGAGGCGGCTGGCTCGCCAACAAAAATCATCTGGAGGGGGATTTGGCGTTCCCGATTTGGGAGCCGCGCCCACCCCAGTCAGTCCTCATCTTCCTGTCCGACTCATGCTGTTCGTCCTCCTCTTCCTCCTCCCTCTCTTCCTCGCCTTCGTCGAAGCTCAGGAATGCGTTCGTCCTCAAACAACTGATGATAACGGGACCCGTGAGATCTCTTCTAAAGTCTGAAGGCTTCTTTCAGCCACTTGTCAAATCAAGTTCAATGTGGGATGCACTCCTCCTTATGTCTGTCTGGTAAGACCAAGAGTTTGAACTCTGAACCTCCATGCAGCAAACCTTCAGCGATCCGACAAACTCTACTGGCCGATACTGCTGTCAGCCGGATCTCCTCTCATGGAAGTACTTCACAAGAAAGGGTGAGGGTCTAGGGGAGAAGAGACTCCTTCAAGGTGGTCATCGACGTCCGTGTGTGGCTGTCAATAATGGCGGTGTTCGTAAGTTCTCTTTTCTAAGGAACTGAGCCCCTTTCAGCCATTTGCTTCCTCGAAGGGAACATAGGCTGTGTCCGAGGGACTGCTTGTGTTGTGAGTTGGCCTTCATCAGATAGTTCTGGCAGTTGAATGAGGAGGACGAGACGAAGGCGACAGGCTGGAAATGCTGCTATGATCCGAACGAGGCGCCTCCTTCTGACGACGTCGTCTTTCCGGGAGAAGAACCATGAAGTGTCTCTTTGTACATTGTTCTCCTCTTCCCTGTATTAATGAGACAAAGAAAGGAGGTGTCGATGCTGAACAAACGTTCACACCAACAAGGGGTGTTCCTGAACGACTTTATTTGAAGAAGTCTTGGTGAATGCTCTGAAACCCGCATTTCTCAATGTCTAAATGGACTGAAACACATCACGGCCAAGTGAGCCTTGCTAGCCAAATGAGGACGAAGACCGTCAGAAAAGTGATGCAGAAGCAAGTTGCTAGGGTGCGACAGACTCTCGTCAGATTCTGCTCGTGGTCTCGACGAACAGCCTCGAGGTAGGCGTCTCTGGCTGTAGTGAGGAGATCTTGAAGGAATGAAGAGACTCACGATTCGGTCTTGGAGTATCAAAGTTCATCTGCGGAATGACAATCACTCGGACCAGCGGCGCCTCGTCCACATCTTTGCCTTGCGGCTCCTTCGAGTTGTTTGCTCCTGCCTAGAACTTCTCTTTACAGAACAGAATGACCGAGGAGCTTCTCTCTCGAACTAGTGAAAAGCTAGGCGGGACCGAGAGAGGTCTCTAATGTCCATGTTGAGGGAGCCCCTTCTCCCAGTGATTACCGGGTGCATGGAGACGTTGTCGGCGTAGTAGGGAACGATGAAGGAGGTGGCCGAGGTGGAGAGACTTGATGAGCGACGTGGATGAAAGTCTTCGGGAAGCGGCCACCGTCGAGTGCCCATGGCAACGAGAGGAGCCCCTCGCACGGCACGCGGTGCTCACCGACTAAAACACTGGCGACTTCCGAATTCTGCGATGGCAGTCATGCACGAAGACGACTCGCCCTTCCCCGTGACGAAAGCTGGCAGGAGTTTGGAGGGCCATCGGGGGAGTGCGGGGGAGCATGAGGAACAAGTGGTAGAGGTATGCAAGACTGCCCTTTTTCAGCTCGACCAGGCTAACCAGGCAGAGGCAACAGTTCTTCTTTATGTAGACTTGGTAATAACTCGATTTACTTGAAGTGAGGGGCTTCTAAAAGAGGAAGAGGAGCCTATTTGTGATCGACAAAACCTCACAAGGCAAGCGAAGGAAAAGGACTGAGGGGGTGAAAGCAATTCATAAGGGAAGAAAAACAAGGACGTGTGACGAGGTGGAAGCAGGAGGGCGACCATCGGTCGCTTTGCGGAGGACGGCGCCAGCATGACAAAGCAGCTCAGTCGCCGCTCCTTCCCTCTCTTCTCGGCGAGCTTGTCGAATCGAGAGAGGAGGAGGCAAAGGAGCGCCCGATTACAAACGTCGCCGGTCCTCTCTGACAACAATGTCTCTCGGTCGTCTTCTCAAACCGCCGCATTCTCGCTGTCCTCCGAAGGTCTTCCCGAAATCGGATCCTTCTTCCTGGGAATGTTTCGATTTGGCGTTTGCCCACGGCTGGAAGCTGGACTGGGAGCGGCGGCGAAGGCGATGACAAAGCAGTCCTGCCACACCTCTTGAATACACGCTCTCAGGAAAGGAGCGCCGAGGCAAAATTCAGTGCAGCCAAATGCATTTGACTCACTGAGAAGGAGAACGTATGCCTGTCTTTCCAGACCTTTGGATCGTTTGGGAATGGAAGGAGTCTCTCAAGTTAGGGTTACGATCTCTGGTTCGGTCCTCTTCTATGATCTCACCCACTAAAGAGTACATGTACTCGAGCTCTGTTCCCTTCTCTCGCTACCGTTATGTTTCGGACTTCCTCTCGTCGATGTTTGGCACACTCTCACAGCGGTTCAAAGTTCGGGGAATTTATTCCGTCCGCAATCCTGTTTCCGGTTTGCCCGAGTTTTACTGGCAATTGATGATTCAGCTTTTTCCGTTGTGGTTTCATGAAATCTTTCCTGTTTTGCTTCAGTTCTCTATTCTTTCTTGTTGCTCTCGTTATTCTGAAGACCTTACAAGGCGCTTGAAAGGTTGAAGATGCAATTTCATCACAGCGCGTCGATGGCACGAACTTTACCAATTGTCGCTTCTCATTGTTCGCCGCGCAAGATTTCCCTGAGCGATTGGAGTTCGTGGTGTCGGTGCGCGTTGTATTGTGTCGTCTTCTGCTTGTCTTTGCGCGTCGTAATCTTGCCCCTTGTCGCTCGTGCGATATGCGCGTCTCGCCGTCAAGTTAGCCGCGTCGGCAGCGCCCACTGTACACAGAAGACGCGCGCTCGCCGTCCTTCTAGCCGTTGCTTCAACTTGGGCGGCGGCGGCAGCCCTCCACTCTCTTTTCTAGCTTTCTCCTCTCTTGTTCTCGCTCCAGTGCTTGTGGTTGTTTGTTTCCAGTCTGCCTCTTGGAGTATTTTTCCATTGACGACCCCGAGATTCTTGCAAAGTCCTCGCGCTCTTCGCACCGCGGCTCGCCCCGCCGACCATCCACTTGACGTCGTGTGCGAAGTGCTTCAGTTCCATCCATTCATATCTAAGCGACTAGTGCGCCCGCCTCTTCTTCACCATATCGCTTTTGCATCTTCTTCTCTATCAGTTTGACCAAGTCTTCGTTGAATATCTTGAAGGAAATTAAATTAGCCTGCTAGAATTTTCTTCGCGGAGATAATTGCCCTTGCAAGTGGATTTTCTTGTTGGATGAAGAATTGAAGATGCGCTGTGGCTAGCTCGCTCGTCATTCTGCACGCGCCTCGACGTGAGGTCTCTTGTTGTGTAATTCTCCCTCCGCCCACCTTCAATCTCAATTCACTTGCATCAGCTGAGAACTTGCCCTCGCTGATCATCGTTTCTTCTTTTCGCATTCCATCGTTTGCTATTTTTGAGTTCTTCCCAAGAAAGAAGTCTTTCGGTTCGCAAATCTTTAGAGTAAACGCTACTGCTTCTCACGCGAAATTGCCCGCTTTTTCCAAAGTCCAGGAACTTCTTCGATCGTGACTTAGGCAGACAGTCCCTCTATCAATAAGCCCACTTTTGTAAACTAATTATTTGCCGTGTGACTTGTTATGCCATTTTCCATCTAGTGAGTCACTCTATACACTGATCACGTGGAGTCAGTTCGTGATAACCGCGTCGCTCGGACGCCCCTCCGTCGTTCGAAATAATTGACTTTTCACTTGCCAAAGGGGTTTTCTGCTTTCACTGCCTTCATGCCTATCGAACCTGCCTGTTGATAACTTGCCATTTGTGTGTCTCACAGTGCCATTTCTCTTCATTTCTTTGCGGTTGATATGACGTGATAGCGTGCTCGACAAAATTGCTCGTTTCTTGTTCACTAACGCTCGTGTCTCGTTTTCAGAGAGGAGATAGCAAATGAGCGTCTGAAGAGAAAGAAGAAGAGAAGGAAGGCGGATCGTCGATGTCAAGCGTTTACCCGCCAACTCCGAGCGTCAGCATGTTAGCGAGTCGACCCGCGATGATCAATGGAGCCGGAGGTGAGTCATCGGTCTTCTTGTGGCCCTTCACCAAGTTTCCGCCCTCTTCTTTTCCTTCTTCACCTGTTTGTTAGTGTTCCTATCAGCGAGGGGTGAGCTGTCGCTTCTTCCCTATCTTCCGACCTTCAAATTTCAAAATGCGCATGCTTGTGGAAACCCCTTTGAGTAGCTTTGGAGAACCAGGTTTGGAGTTTTTCGGTGCACCTTTATGCTTTAGTCGTATTTCTCTTTACATCCTTTCTTGCAGGAGCTGATCGGAAAGCAAGGAAGAGACCGCCGCCATCAGGCTCTCAGCTGCTGTCTCAGCAAGAGAATGAGGCGCTGTTCGCCTTCCTCGGATCGGACAACGTCAGTCTGGCTGCAGGCGTCGTCGAGCTTCTCGAAGCGGACGACCATACGAGAAGGTGGCGAAGATACCTGCAGGTTTTCTATTTGTTTGGATTCATTGAATCCTTATACAGGTGCCGTCGATTGTCGTTCTCGTCAAGGACTACAAGAACCGTGCGTACTTCTTGCGATTCTTCGATCTCCAGCTCCAGGGTCTCCAGTTCGAGTTTCGACTGTGAGTTTTCTCCCTTTTTAGTAGTCGGTGACGAACTAGTGTGGATTTACATTTTTGACTTGAATATCTTGTGGTCGTCCAATGTGGTGGGAGAAGAGTTGCGGTGCCCCGCACATTGATTGATGATTCGCGCCATCGCCTTTTTTTTCGCCCTCCAAATCGGGGTGACGCCGAGAGGGGTTTTGACTCTTTCACTTCCGCTGCGATCTTATTGAGTCTCTGTGTGCGTGTGTGCTTGTGGTCGCCTCCTTCTCGTCGCATATTCTTCGAATGCAGCTGGATTGTTTTGTGTGAAGAGTTTGTAGGAATTCTCATGCGTTTGTGCGGGGAGCTTGGTCATTGCCGATGACTTTTGCCTGAGAAAGTGTCTTCTGACAAGGTGCTGCGTCCCTATTCCTGGAAAAGCATTGAATCAAGCGAGGCGCCTGGGTAAACGCTTCACAGGAGAAAGCTTCTATTTAGAATTTCTCTTGTTCGATTTGTGTCGTAATTTTAACCGTTTTCAGATACAAGAGGTTCGAAGTGGCCGCGTACGCTCAGTGCCCGCAGTTGCTCACCTTCGACGGCGATCATTCGGTGCTTGGGCTCAACTTCTCGAGTAGACAAGAGGCGCAGACCTTCAAGACGCATCTCGACAAACGGCTTCAGCAGGAGACCAAACCAGGTTAGTCAGTTTTTCTTCAGAAAGTTCTGGTGGTTCTTTTGCGTGACTTCTCTCGAACAAGTTATTGGGTCGATTTGTAAGTGGGTTGGGTGCCCTCTTACACTGGATGTGAAGCAGTAGAGATTCTCTGGGGAATTTGTCTTCTCTGCCTTATCGAAGCGCGTCTCCAGCACTTTATGAGCGTCTAAGCGTGTGCTGCCCATGAAAGAATCTTGTAGTTCTTGATGCTGCATTGATTGGATAGAGCAGCAGGGTTTGTGAAGAGGGACGAAACGCGCGTGATGGAATGAATAGCCAGTGAGTCTCCTTTGGTGGTGAATAGTAGAGAAGAAGAGAGGAACAGCCGCGTGTCCACCGAGACGAATGCGGGGTATGAATAGTTTCGCGCGAAGATTATCGTCGTTGCTCGCTGTTCAACGCGTCGCTGCAACTGGGGGAGAAGTCGAAAAAGGAATGGACATGTTTTTGGAAGCCAGACTACTAGTTAGAGATCGTGAACGCTGTCTGACATTGACGAAGAGAAGCTTCTTAGTTGACGATTTGTGGAATGAAAGAGGCCAAAGTGGAGTGTGCCATCGTCGTTGCCAAGACATCCCCCTTCCTGCTAGTTATAAGAAGTGCCGTCGTCGTGCTTTTGGAGAAGGAGTGGCTTCCGGTCGTGTCCCGTCTCCCCGCTTTTGGCCCATTCCCATTAGATTTGTGTTTGTCTGAAGTTTCTTCCAACGGACTTCCTCCATGCAGTCGAGTCTTCTGACTAGCTTCCGTCCTCCGTCTCCGCCGCCTTCGATCATCCTAGCTTTTGGTTAGTTGCTTCAGAGATTGTGGGTCGACGGGTCAGAAGCACGAATTGAAGCTGTACCGACGACGGACAACGATGGGTTGCTGGCGGTCCTCGCACGGAGCGTCAACGCGGTCGTTGAGTGACTGTGTTTGTGTGTGCGCTTTGCGAGAAAGTCGTCGGTCTTGCTTCAGAGCGAGAGCGGAGCGGTTTTTTTTTCTTAGAAGACAGGGAGGACCCACCCTCACCCGCTCGCCAGCCCGCCACCGCCGCTGGCGACCGCTTCGAGTACACAGCCGTGTCGACCGTCAACGCGCGGCGCTGCTCTGTCGCCTTCGAATGACACCTTCTCCTCCTCTGGAACTGACAATTGACAGCTGATTGCGAGAAGACTTCCTCGATGCGCTTGATCACGTCGGCAGGGGGGATTTCCTGAGTTGAGCTTGAAGAGAGAAGGAATTTGTGTTTGTCGGGTTGAGGTGCGAGTTGCTTGGGGCAGGATGTTTGCTGGAGGGATAAACGACGCGATTGGTGAGGAAGGGAGCCGGTGGCTACGAGACTTGGGTTCCTCGGAAAGTGACCGGTGTGCTTACTCGTCGTTGAGGCGAAGAAGACGAGAGAGACCGGAGACAGGACAAGTCACAGCAACACGTTACTTGGCTGTCGAGCGAGAAGAAGGAGAGCAAGAGCACTTCCTTTGCTTTCTTTGTAAGGCGAGCGCAATTCAACACTAGCTACCTAGTCTGCGCGCCTTCGACGAGTGTGTGGAACAATGCGACGCTTTTTCTTCGTCTTTCTTCGAGACTCATTTTTGGGAAGGGGACTCAAGACTCGCAGACCTTGTCGAGATTCGAAGAGAGGAACGTGAAAAGAAAGTGAAGGTCTTGGAGAAATTGCCTGCGGGTTGCGGCGCTCGCTCTCTCCCTCATCGAAATGACCGCTGGAGTCCCTTCTCACCTCTAGAGGACGCCCTTGACTGCGTTTTGCACACTTCTTCCCCGGAGGCCATGTGCTCAGACAACTTTTCCGAAGGTCTCTAGGAGATCAGCCGAGTAGATAATGTCGATTAGTCACCTCCGGGAATTTTCC
>JAQIXL010000357.1:0-34990 GCA_034700245.1 Poikilolaimus oxycercus
CGCTCTTTTCTCTCATCTGCACCAAAGGAAACTTCCCCCTTTTCTCGCCCTTTGGGCCTCTATCGAGATAGAAATCGTTTCTTAGATTCGAGAGTTGAAATTCGACCGGGAACTTCGACTGACATTGAGAGCTACCTGCAGCTAATCAGACGCGAATTTGTTGGAAGCGAATTCCTAAGCCAGGTTTTGACAATCATAACGAGGCATAGTTCCAGGCAACAGGAGGAAACCTAGACAACGCCATGTCTGAACTGGGCGATGTAGTCAGAGAATGCCTGCGCGAGCCATATTCCTGTGGAGCGTACGTCAAAGAAGGAGCTTCAACGGTTTGAGCCCTCACTTCTCTAATCCCTTTATCAGGAGCAGCTTGTCGGTCTTCGTCTGTGGCATTCCTGCTCAAGGAATGAAGACTACGAGACTTGGGTTGAGAGTCGATTTCATCCAAGAGAACTTATTGGTGAGCAGGATTATTCACCAAATGAGTCCGCTGCAGAAAATGGCTTGAAACGTTGCAAGAAAATCATGTGGGCTGTGCTGCCTGCAAGCATCAACAAGGTTTGGGTTTTCTTTCAGAGACCACAAAATAGTTTCAGCTAATGCTTCGAGAAATCGCTGTGGTGGACTCCAAGTATCGACGACAAGGCATTGCGAGACAATTGGCAGAATTCAACTCGAGTGAGAGCTTCTTGAAGGTAAAGTCGGCCCCATAACAGAGAACCCATGCTTTAGATCCAGGGCTTCGACGGCATCGCGTCATTGGCAACTTCCGCTGCCAATCAAGAGCTATTACAGAAGACCCCAGGCTACGAGGTCGTTGCAAGGATGGCAGTCCGCGACGTTCTTCTAAACCGTGACGGATCAACACCTCCTCTTCACGAGCCCGCCGCTAGTGAGCAGATACTTTGTTTTGTTCGGAAATTTGTTTAATTGGTTGATAACGTTCTAGTCGATTTTGCCAAACTGCTTTATTTCGAGCCATGAACAAAAGCTGAAATTGCTTAAGCTTTCAGCATTGTTTTGGCTCTTTCCTTCAAGGCTTTAGGTTCAGATTAAAAACTTTATGTCCACTCCCGGTAGAGAAGTGCAGGGAACTCTCTTGCCACTAAAATTATGATCTCGATTGGTGAGAGACAATCTTACGCGAAGTAGAAGTCTTCTCGCACAAATTTCATTCCGGGGAAGTTCTCACAGAGAAGTTTATGAAGCGTCAGTTTGCGAATTTGCTTCAAACTCTCTGAAGGGTTTTCTTCAGCCAAAGCATTAGACCTGGTTTGTGTGCAATGTAGTTCTTTGTTCCTTGGTTCTCAAAATAGAACCGATCTCCTCTCTTCAGTCTCTGGAACTGTTCGGCGATGATGTAACCTGCTGTTTGTCCGACCTAAGTATTTCTCTAATCCCAATGATAGAAGGCTCACCAAAGCGTCCTTCGGTCGATTTTCCGATAAAAGTCCGACGTAAAGGTCGACATCGTCTGCCGATGTGTACACCTAAACTATGAACTCTCTCATTCCCCTGCGTACCTTTGTGAGAGCATACCGATCGTCAACGGGAATATTTTCAAAGTTATAGAAGCTATTAGCCCGCTTCAATCCAGCGAGGGGCCTAATTGTACCATGTTCGCGCTAGTCAAGAATTCACCTGTATTTATTGTATCCGGGCAAACCGACCTCCCGCCCGCGGGCGATGTCGATGGCAGCCAAATCGTTTCCAGAATCTGAAAGAGTTCAACAACGCTCTCGAGTTACATTTGATTTTGCGATCTGACAAGAGTTGGTTGCGGGTGGCAAACGAGAAGAAGCGGTCTGTACGTTGAGCCGGGACACTTTGAAAGCCTTCAGCGATGGACTGAAGATTTCCCGTAGCATTGTCGTAGGCTTGATCCGTGTAGAAGTAGTTGCCTGCCAGTTGCAGTGGCGGTGCCACGGTTTGGTTTCTTCAAATGTCATTTTGCTTTTTTTTCCCAGAAAAGTACGCATTGTTAGTTCTTGGATAGTCCGAGCGAATCTGCGAGTGGCCAAAACGAAAGGCTGCATAGGCGAATTCCAATGAAAGCTGTGTCGATACTGCTGAGTTGTAGCCTTCAACGAAGTTCGGTTGCCAAGAGAAAGAGAGTATCTTACCCGTGAAGTATCCCCTCTTTTCACGGTTAAGCCCGAACTGCTTCATTAGTTTATCACCAAGCAATGGTGGAAGATATTCGCCGTAGACGATGTTCTGATACCACGACACCATGAAGCGTCTCACAATCTAAACGACTTTTGCTGCCAGATGAAAAGCCGCCTACCTGGTAAACTTCCTCATCGCTGAGACTGGAATTCAGTTTTGAAAGCTGAGAAGCGATGGCATTGTGTTGCTTCACGAAGAGCGTATGCAGGAGCAGAAGGCCTAAAACCATTTCTTCTTTTTGTTTTAAAACCTGGATGCACGGAGTTTCGCAGATCTCCAGCGAGAAAGCACGGATACGTTGCCTTCGACTTGGACCCGGGATCCTGAATCAAGGCTTTTCCCTTCTTCACTCATACAGCAGACTCGCCTTGTCCAGATTCTGTGGCAGCAGACTGTATCCATTAACCGAAATCATCTTCATTGCTCCATCCTTCAGAGTTCGCAGCTTGTGCCCTTCACATTCATTCCTACCGTACACCAGCGAAAGGTCAACGTATGACGTTTGCTAAAGCTCCATCAGCCTAAAAAGAAAGCCCACGTCATTGATTTGAGTCCTCTTAGCATTCTTAGCACCGACATTCGCGGCTCGCGTCATTCCCAAGCATCGTTTCTCGCCGTTTTCCTTCTTTTCCGGGAAGAAAGGATCTTTCCTTGGCACCGGAATTGGGAAACAGTCGGAGTTCGAAGAGGACGAACAATTTGCACAATCCAAGTCCTCACCGTACGAGCCTGAAACATTGCCTTTCTGGATGAGCCTGCATACCACTCGCTGCATGGGTCAGCATGACGTCATGAGCAACGAACTGTCCGAAGACCATGTGAAGATGCTCGACGGGGAGAGGATCCGGTATCGTTTCCTTGCCTTTGTCCTGGAGAGCCAATAGCTCTTTGACTAAAAAGTTTTCCAAACATTCATGTAGTCGTTTGAGACGACGCGTGGACTTGGAAGGTCCTTTCCATAAACGGACTTGTATCGAGGAGAACCGCGACCTATAAGAAACGGATTACTAACAAATATGACTCGCTTTACCGTCTCCATATTCAGCGGGCAGAAGCCGACGAGGAGCTTCGCCAACGGCACCATACTTTGGATGTTTCAGGTTGTTACAAGCACCACCGAGAGGTCCCAGCCGCTTGCTACACTTTTCGTTTCTTATGAATAATGAGAACATACTAGGCGGAACATGGTTTAATCGAGATGTTGCACTGGAGCTGCTGTTCTGCCTAGAGGATCTCACTTTGTTGCAGCCGAAAAGCAAACCTTGAGTAGCAGCCCTCTCTACACGATGGGCAAAGGGGCATTTTTCATACGAGAATTGAACACAGGCACTGGCAAAGAGGAGAAGAAGAAGCATCTCGCTCATCGGGCTCAATGAAGAAAGAGCTTCTCCGGATGTGCGTTGAATGAAGTGAAAAGAGTTGTGCCTCTAAAACTATATACGTGCGCTTCGCTGACAAAATTTCTCTCTGTTCATCACGAGCTATGAAATCATGCGACGTCGATGAGCTTCGATGATGTCACATCATAGCTTCAAAGTCATCCCGTCATTCCCCTTTCTGTCGCCAACTCTCTGTTACTTTTTCAATCTTGGTGGCACGCAAGTGTTATTTTTAGGCTAATTGTAAGCCAAAAAACTGCCAATAAAGTTTGCTGTCTTGCTTATGTATTTACAAACAATGCCCTCCCAGAATTGCATAGCAATAAACCTCGATGATCCAAAAACAACTCATCTATGGAAATCATCGCTTCATTCATTGCTCAAAATTGCTTATCCTCGTGAAATCTTGCAAAGAAAGCCATGGTCTTCTCTTGTCCTTTCCACTGTTCCAGTCTCGTGTAATCGTACGGAGATCCGTCAGTCCAAGTCCACGCGCCGTTTTTGCTCTTCAGCCCAATCCATGCGTTCTGGCTCCATTCATTTCTGGTAACGCTCTTTTTGAACAAATCTGTAAATGTTTTACTTAAAAAAACTTATCCGGTTTAAAGTGTAGTAAATAATGAGAGTTGGTCGGCTTGAAATAGCCTTCTGTTTCTATTACTGCGTCTCCGGTGTCGGCTGGGGGTGCGATTTGAAAAAGTAAGAAACTAGCCACGGAAATAAACACACATGACCAGCCTATGAGCAAATTATTGTTTGCACGGAAGCTCATCCACTAATCGCTACAAGCGGAACTCAAGACTCATTTTTCCTCTGGGAGGTCAGAAAGAATACTTATGGTGGTGGCTTATGGCTTTTTCCGCTTGAGCCCGAGACGAGGCAGAAACGTATCCGACGTGGCATTGGCAGAAATATAGAGGAGGCGGTAGAGTGCTCTTAACAAGCAGGCCTATCAGACTGGAACAAGGATGCTCGATGGCTCAAGCAAAGCGAGGACGCCGGGTTATAGCACAGATCACAGTCCACGCCTCCACTATCAACTGCACCCAGCTAAGATGTAGTCGTGCCAAGATTTCGAAAGAAAGAGCCGGAAACGTCTCGACCCAGTGACGTGGACGCACCCACAAGTGATGTGCTACGCTTATCGCGAATTCTTCCCAACCAGCACCGGTATATATATGGGTGTACGTTTGTGACGTCGACGAGGCTTTCTCGATGATAAAATCTACCATGTTGGCCATCATCGGCTCTTACGTTATGAGTGTCCTTGGGGCTTCGGGTGCTGCAGAGATTCTTGAATTGCCAAGCTTCTCGAAAATTGTCTTTGAACATGATTCCACAGTTTCGAAAGCTTGTCAATGTGTAAGTCTTGAATGCTGAAAAACGACTTACCCCCCCCCCCAAATTACAGGACGTGACTCTGTGGACAAGAGCGCTTGAAGAGTATGGAGAGCAACTTGTATTGTGTGCCTTGGATGTCTCCAAATGCAACACCAGCGTGCTTGAAGCATCAACATTCGCTGCTCTTCGTAAGTTGTGCTGTAGCTGATCAGTCCTCAGAACTTGATGCTTTTGGAAAAATCCCGGCCAATTTTATGCGTGGTGAAATGTACTATCATGGCTCCTTCAGCGAATGTATGCACGTCTCGACACAGCGGCAGACACATTATCGAACACAATTCTGCAGTGCTTCCACCGTGACGCCGATCTCCGTTCTTGGCTTACAAGTTCAAACGTCGCATTTACTGAAATGCATTTATAGCTTGACGTTTCAAATTTGGACCTGGCAGTTCATGCGCAAATCGAAAAGACCGCAAACGCATCGGCCGACATGTGCACGCTCGGTCTGCCAACAATGTTCCTGGATATCTGCATGCCCGAGTCTTGCACAAACGACGTTTGCCAAAATGTCAGACAAAAAAAATCCAGCTTTAGGATATTATGGCAATCCTCGGCCCGAAATCAACGCCTTTACTTTCATTTTGTGGCGTGGTCTGTCGCCCGAATGAGGTGAAAAAGTCCTTCTTTTTCTGGTTTGTCTCGTAAGTTAAAAGTGACCCAATTCTTTATTTTTATCCCATTAGAGCATTCCTGATTGCCGCTGGCGTAGTTGTGATTGTTGCAACTGCTATTGACTACGTCCTCTACAGACTCAGATACACAGAATATCCTTCAGGTTTTGATTTCTTTTCTTTTTCTCGAAATTTTGTTATTTTTTCAGGTTTAAGCGTAGTGCTCGCTTTTTCGTTTTTCACAAATGGCGCTGAGATCTTAAACATGGAACAGCGAGCCGGCCAGATTGCCTGCATTCACTGCATTCGTTTCTTTTCCATTACGTGGGTGGTATTCGGGCACGTTATGATCAACTTGCGTGTTGGTACGTGAATGTTTTTGATCACAAACTTCTCATAGACAATATAATGAAGGTCCCAACAGTCCTGCAACACATTGGAAACGAGATATTCATCAATGCGTCCTATTCGGTTGATTCTTTCTTCTTTCTTAGTGGACTACTTCTGGCCTATCTTTTCTTCAAGTCTGTCATTGCGACGCAAAAAAAGTTTGCAGAGAAATGGACAAGTCGCCCGGAAAAATGAAGCAGCCACTGACTTGGATTATGTTTTACGTACATCGGTATTTGAGGTAGAAACCTCCGTCCTAAAGAGTTAATTTTTAGGCTAACGCCTCCATATTTGCTTTTTCTTGCTTTCGTTGCTGCTTACACGAAATTAATTGTTCACAGTCCCGTTCCCATACTGAATTGGATATTGTGAGTTAGACAGTGACGGAGAGAAGAATTCTGAATTACGCAGCGTCCAAGAAAGGATTTGTCGCGAGAACTGGTGGAAGCATCCGCTCTACATCAACAATTTTTACCCGCAAGACAAACAGGTTTAATTTTTTTCATTTTTCACTTATATTAGAAGAAAACAAAAACCTCTTCTGAGAATTTCATCTTTTCAGTGTTATCCCATCTTGTGGTACCTCGGCGTGGACATGCAGTTGCACTTCGCCGCACCGCTGATCCTCATTCCACTTTTCTACTCAAGACTTGCTGGTAATTTTTTTTAACCTTAAACGTGCTCTCTGCGCAAGGTTTAAAAGGATTATTTCTAAAATATTTTCGTAAGTTCCATGAAAAAAACATTGCCGCAGAAACATTTTCTCTTTCATTAACTTAAGACAACACGTTCTGTAGAACATTCACTTGAATATTTTTTCTTTGTTTCATTGCAGCCACTCAGAAAATTGATCTTTATTTCAGGAATTCTTGTTACGGTCATTCTTTTCATCGTTAATATCGCCTACACAATGAGTGTTTTTATTCATTTCAATCTACCGCCGACACCATTGAGCTTAGATGCATCGTTGGCTTCATAATTTGTTGAAGTAGAAAAAATATGTTTTAGAGCCGGTAATGAGTTCATAAAATGGGCCTATCAAATGCCTGTCGCACGATTCTCGCCATACCTCGTTGGCATTCTCACCGGCTATTTTATGCACAAGACCTCGGGACAACGACTAAAAATGCATTGGGTAAACTGGAATTTTATAATCCGGTGGAAGTGTTCCATCGATTTCAGATTCCGATTTGTTGCATGTGGATTCTCGCCACTTCGATGGCTTTAACGGTGCTACTTGGCTTGCACGACTACAACAACGGGCATCATTTGTCGAGATTCGTTCTTGTAAAATTCCCTTTTGCATAATTACGCTAGTCTTCACCATAGGCTTGTTACTATACCTTCTCACGGATTGGTTGGGCTTTGGCGCTGTCGTGGCTCGTCGTGGCAGTCCAGCAAGACTGGGCCGGTTGGTTTTTTTTTTGCAACTTGGACAAAAAAACGCTCACAATCAGGTCCGATCAAGAATTTCATGGAGCAGCCATTTTGGGCGCCACTTGGTCGCTTGACCTATTGCCTTTACTTGGTTCACTACATGGTTGTGCTCTTCTACGTTGCGATCCCAGAGAATCCACCTCATTATGATAGCGTTTTCTACCTGGTAGGCGCGGTCTACAAAAGCAAACTTATTGTAAATACTTCTAATGGCTTCAGTATATCAGCTATGCGATTCCTGTAACGGTTCTATCGTTGGCTGCCGCGTTTGTGTGGAGTTGTGCGTTTGAAATTCCATCGATGAAGCTGGAAAAACTGCTCATTGAAAAGCTTCGTTCATTGAAGCACAGTGTTAGCCTTGAAGCTTCAGTCACTTCCATTTTTTTTCAGGCAGCAGGTCCGTAGCAGCATCTAAAGATGTCATCACCATAGAGCTCATTGAATACGACTTTTTTGTTGTCAATTTAGTTCAGTCGGTCCCTTCTGCATCAATTATTTGCTTAGAATTCAGCGGCATGCGATAAACATAACTTCCGCTGCATTTTAATGTTAAAACGTGCTTTCTAGCTTTTTCTTTCATTCAATAAGTACAAAGAGTTAGTAGAGCAAAGGTTTTTTGGGGTCAAGGCAATACGAAAAGTGGGACATAGGTACGTGTGAGTGCTAATTATGCGACTTACTGAATCAGGAGGCAAATAACATTCAGTCAAATGGTGTCCTATCGGCGACTTCCTTTTCCGATTCTTCTTCAATCTCTCCAGCTTCTTCCCGTTCCTGTTCTTTGTCAATTAGAGAGATCTTGTAAGGACTTGTACGACTTCATCGGACGTTATCGCCACTGTCTTCGCCTAAACTCTTCAATCGCGCTAGTTGTTAGAGTCTCAGACGATGTGGTCGAGATCTATTCGTACAAGAAGTATGAGAAATGTCTGCATCTTGAAGTGAACGAAGGCTGGCGGGCCCAAAATCTCCGCCCACTTCCTCAAAAAGAGTTTCTTCTTGGATACCAGAGGTACAAGCAATTCTTCAATAACACCTCGGCTAATCGCAGCTTGAAACGTGGAATTGTTGCAAGTTTATTTCCCCGTTCAGCGACTATCACTGAAGATTACATTCTAACGTTCTTTCTTCGTTCATTCCAGCGACATTCTCAAATTCGAGCACTTGTCGTCGGAACCCGGATCGAACTATTCGTTCGCGTACTTACACTTCTAAACTTGAAGCACATTCATAAGATTAAGTTCCTCGATACTTATCGTCATGTATTTCCCGACGACTATCAGAAAATGGACTACGACGCTCCACCGAAGATGTTACTTGAGGCATTCACGCTTCTTCCCTTGTCAGTCAACAAATTTTCTTTTCGATCATCCAAAAGTTATCACTTCGACATTGACGTTCTCGCTTTGCTGCTGAAGAAAACGAAACTGCAGCTCAATCTTTCTGATCCTTCATCGAGCTACGAAATAAACAAGGATCTGCTGCAACAATTTGCCAATCTTCCGAAACAATGCGTATGGGATACGAACTTCTTCATGCCATCAGCCTGCGGTTTGTTTCTTTTTAATCAGCATAGTACCTTTCAGACCTCAACCCACTTTTGCGTAAAATCTTCAACGAATCCCAATTTGGTTTCTTTTACAATGGAGGTTACCATAGACTGCACATTGTCATCAATGTCAATAATTCAATAGACTTTTTTGTTGAGCGCGCTTTGAAGAGTTTCGAAAAGTTTCAACGACACGAGAGCCCCGGCTTAAATGGATCCTGGAGGATGTGCACCAGATGTACAATCGATCCACCACTCAGACAGAATCCGTTCAACGATACCGCTCGATTCATTGATATTTATGAAAAATCGCGGCCACATGGCTACTACTGGGTACTTTGTAGCCGTCTACTACACTGTTGGCAAATACGAATAATAAAGCATCATTCATTTCTAAGCACAGGCAACGGCCTGCCTTGCGTCAGATCGTGCAAAGGAAAATATTGTGCAATTAGTTGTCTGTGAACAATTTTCGTAGTTCTTTATTCACAAATCATCTAGTCAGACTAAGTTCATGTGAATTTGGTGACATCAAACGCCGGCAAGGATGAGCATGACACTCGTTGGCTACTGAAATCATTTTTTCCGAAGCGCGGAAAACACACCTGAAGAAGAAATTTGGTCGAACCAGATTCATTCCTGGAAAATTTGTGCAAAGCAGCTTGTGCAGTGTTAGTGTTCTTACATGATTCAGTTGATCTACAAAAATGCTCCTATCTCTCAAAAATCGGTCAAACCATTCGTGAATGGAAGATAGTTTGCCGTTCCTGGGTTTTCAAAGTAAAAACGATCGCCGGTTTTTAGTCGATTGAACTGCTCGGCAATGATGAAGCCAGCCATTTGACCGACCTGGAACATTCCTTGATTCATTTTCACAGCCTACCAATGCATCTGGAGGTCGTTGTTCCGAAAGTATCCCGACATAGAGGTCGACATCATCAGGACTGGCATAAATCTGCAAAACAAAAATAACTTCAAGTTGCTCCCGGAAGTGTTTACTGCTCGGAGTGCTTCTCTGTCAGCCGCGGGAATGTTTGAAAAGTCATCGAAAGTCGCCGCTCTGTTGAGGCCGACGACGGTTCTAAGAAATCTTGAACTCGTGGTTTTTTCCTGCTCACCTATATGTATTGTAGCCGGGCAGGCCGTTTTCTCTACCGCGAGCAATATCAACAACCGCGAGGTCGAGGCCGGAGTCTGCAAAGATGAAAATGATGAGAAATCAAACTCTCCACAAACTTGGAGCATTGCGATTCTTGAAGAGTTCATTGCGCACGGCATACGAGAAGTAATGATCCATCCGCCGTGAAGGCACACTTTGAAAACCTTCAAATAAACATTATCTTGAGGAAAAAAAACTGTTACCCTCTGCGAGAGAGTCAATATTTCCGGTTGTGTTGTCATAGCATTGGTCGGTGTAGAAGAAGTTGTTGCCCAGTCCCAGTGGGGGCGCAATGCTGTCGTTTCTGAAAACAAATTGGTTTTCCACTGTTAAAAAACACAAACGAATTGCTCGTTCTCCAATAGTCCGTTCGTATTTGCGAGTGCCCGAAGCGAAAAGCAGCTGCCGTGAACTCCAAGGACAACTGTGCCGAGAGTGAAGGGTTGTAGCCTAGAAAAAGTCAATGGCAAAAAAATCTGACCTGTAAAATAGCCACTGCTCCCTGGATAGAGATTGAATCGCTGCATGAGGGCCGGGCCAAGGAGGGGCAGAAGATACTCGCCATAGACCATGTTTTGATACCAGGCAATCATTATTCGCCGGGCGTACTATAACTTTTCAGCTTACAAAACTTTGACACGAACCTGAAAGAGAGCCTCATCGGTCCAACTCGGGTTCTTCATTGCCACTTGGTCGGCGATAGTGTTGTGCTGCTTCAAAAAGGCCGTGTGCATAACGATTAGGCCTAAATTCCGTGATCCTCAAAAAAGAGCCAAACCTGGATGCATCGAATTCCTAATGTCTCCAGTCAGAAAGCACGGAAACTGTGGGTTGGATTGGCATGTCGCGTCCTAAAGTGTTTTCTCAACGAAAAAAAGGAACAGCAAACATGTCCTAGGTTCTGCGATGGCAAAACATAGTTGTTTGCTTGAAAGGTCTGCATTCGACCTCCTCTCATGGCTCTCAGCTGCCTTCCAATGCATTCGTCACTGCCATAAACTTGCGACAAATCGAGATAGGCTGTATTCTAAAACGGATTGGACTCCTCTCCTTGAAGAAAGAAACAAACCACATTGATCTGTGCCCTCTGGCCGTTGGGACTGCCGCCGTTGATGGCTCGCGTCACTTCGATACACTTCGGTTCTCCCGACGAAAAATTGGTGTAGACAGGATCACCTTCAGCCACTGGTACAGGAAAGCAATCAGGGTTTGAGGCTGATGAGCAGCTCGTGCAATTCAAGACATCTCCATTTGGTCCTAAACAAGATTTCTTCCGCTGATGCACGAAGGCCTACCATTGACGTTTGGCACTCGAATAATGTCGTGAGCGACAAACTGCCCGAAAAGCATGTGAAGATGTTCGACGGGCAATGGATCTGCTTGAGCTTCTTGTTCGAAATCCTTGAAGGCCAGATTCAGAGAGTTTCATATCAAACCTGCATGTAGGCGTTAGAAATGTTGCGTGGATTTGGCAAGAGGCCACCATTGACAGACATCGTACGAGGAGTTCCATGACCTGAAATAAATCGTAAAATCCAAGCAGCTCACCATCTCCATATTCAGGTGGCAGGAGACGTCGCAGTGGCTGACCAGCTGCGCCCTCATTCGGCTGTGAGAGACTGTTGCATGAGCCAGAGATTGATGGCGTTTGTTTACTAAAAATTTGTTGACAACTGTTATGAACCGCTCACAAGGTCGAACAAGGAGCATTTGGTATTGAACATTTTATGACTGGATTCGTTGGCGTTGCTAAAGCGTTCGTTACTGCTTATAGATGAATGGCAAACCTTCTCCAACAATAGTTCTCTTGAAGCGAGCAAACGGGCATTGACCCCATGATAGCCCGACACATAAACTGACAACTCCAAAAGAACAGACATCACAAACCTGAGAACCAACAAGAGCAACTGCATGGCAACAATGACACATCATTCTCTCTCCGAGGGAGCTTTTAACCAGAAGACCGTTACAAGATCAAGAACCCCATTTTTCTCGGCAAATCATCATTAGGGGCGTTTCTGGAAACGGGAGAACTCCTGGACTTCGATGCGGGAGAGGCGAGGTTCTGTGTCTGTAAATAGAGACCCGCACCCTGGTTGCGCTAAGCCCACTCGGTGATACGCTACAGAGAGACCGGATGCCTGTCGAGAGGGAAGCCTCTCACTTGAGGTCTCGGCCTGGACTTGGCAGTCTTTTCCCTCATTCCCCGGCTGGTTGATCTTTTGTCGGGAGCACTTGGAGCACAACAAAACAAGTGAAATGATGCGGCCGCTTGAAGTTTGTGGCTGCAACTTCGACGTATGATTTGTCAACAAATGCAGGGTGCAGACTGCTAGGTAAACAAAGGAAACGGCACGTACAAACGTCAAGGTGAATACTGCTGCTGTTTCCCTGTGGTGTGTTGAGAAGATTTGCACTGTGAAAATCTGAAAATGCAGATGAGCTGACAATGCAAAATTTGATGCTCATCAATTTCCCTAGCATGGTCCACAGTTCATCAGCGCTTCTCCCGTCGGACGGCAGCGAAGTTCGACTCTCCGACCATGGTTTGCCTTCAACTTGAAAACTGTATGGACAAGGCTTGCAGGGAATCGGCCGCTACTTCGCCTTCCCCTTCTCGTCCTACGTCCTGCTCGTCGTCAACTTCTTCGAAGTAAGTCTTCTCCTCCCTTGATCTAATGTGGCCTGAATAGGTCTGCGCCTTCGTCTCGATGCTCGTCTCGAACCAAATCTACTTCACGCAGTTCCTCGGGGTTAAGGCCTCCACAACCAAAGTCATCATCTTCCTTTTCGGTGAGAAGAACTAGGCGCAGGACCTGCTGGGATATTTCGAATGGGAACGAGTGATGTGTAAATCGGTGTATGGGAAATTACCGATTGGAAGCGAAATGAGGAAGGAAATGGAAACATGCAAACTAATTAATAGGGTTGGCAACCGTTACCTTTACCGCTACCGAAAAATCGGTATTTACCGATTTTTTGGGAGTACCTTTACCGAAAAATTGGTATTTACCGATTTTTTACGGTTACCGATTTACCGAATTTACCGATTACCGATTTTCGGCATTTACCGATATACCGATTTTACCGCTTACTGATTTTTCGTCATTACCGAAAAACCGATTTACCGATTTACCGAAAAAACGTTACCGATTGCCAACCCTAATGGGAACCCGACGAATTGGAAGTTGACCGATGAGAAAGTGACCGATGGGAAACCAGCCTCTCGATGATCCGGCTGCTCGATGAAAACGAAATGCTAACTAATGAGTCTGAGCTTGACCATTTCGTCCCATTTCTGCTCTTCTTCCTCAAAAGTGCATGGCTTTTTGCATCATTTCGAAATCCCTTTGGTCTCGCGCCGGTCCCTTTCCCATTTGCCGTTTCCCATCGGTCAAAATTCTGAATCATCTCTGCCAAGAAGGCAACTTCCAATTAGTCTCTTTCGCACTCTCGTTTGGATTTTCCCATGTTCACTTTCTTACTTGTCAGCGCTTTCGCATGCGCCATTTTTCCATCGTCGCCTGCACCAAGAACGACTCATCGATTTGCATTTTCAGCTATTATCTCGAATATCACGCCCATCTTCTTCGGGATCCTCGCGGATAACTACATTGGACGCTTCAAGGCCCTCATCGTCCATCTCGGCTTTGCCCTCGTCGGTAAGGCCTCTAGGAAGGAGTGCGAGCTTCAGGCTACGGATGTTTCCTTGCATCGACGTTTCGTGCTGTCGGCGTTGGGCAGCTTGTGAGCCACCCCACAGTCACAGTGGATATATCAAATCTAGATCTTCGTCGGTTTCGCCCTCTTCTTAATTTGCTTCTTCGTCGGTGGGAATCGCGCGCTCCTCGCCACTTACCTTGGCGACCAGGTTTCTGTCTCTTTCACAAATGACCAATTTCCAGTTTGAACCGTCCGATACGGTTAGGCGGAGCCTGATGTTCAACTATTTCTACGCGTTCGGTCAAGCAGCCTCTATTATTGCAATCATTCGTGTGTTTGATTTACACAAAAAGACTCTCAATCTCAGTTCAATCGCTGCTTCGAACCACGGGTTGTATGGGCGAGACGACTTGCTATCAGTTGACATACGGTAACTGGCTTCTTGAAACTGAAGGAAGCCGATATTTAGGCATGCTTCTGACATACGTCGTGCTAGCATTTGCCGCTCTTCTTTTCGGCACGAAATTCTATCGAAGTGTAAGCAGTGGAAAGCCTACGGCAAAACAAAATGGATTTGAGGGCGAAATGGAGAAGAACGTGGTGTGGAAGACATGTCGCTGTGTGTATCGGGCGATCCGCGGCTGCAGCCCGAAAGATATTGAGAATGCCTCGGTTCGACAGGAGTCCGTCAAGGAATGTTTGTTACTCACGAAGCATCCAGAGCTCAAGCATTTCAGTGAAAAGAGCAGTTCGAGAGGGTCAGACTCCAAAAAAATTGAAAATGCCGTCCAGCGGTAAGACCCGTTTTTTGAATGTCGCAATAGGAGTTTTGTTCATTTAGAGACGCTGCAGACGGTTCGCGAGCAGAGCTACCATCTTCCACCGCTAAACTGCTGGTTGGATCGTGCGTACCCCATCTTCAGCCGCACCTTCATCCACGAAGTCTACCACGTTCGTCTCAAAGAACTAGACTGAACCTTTGCAGTGCTACTACGTCTCGCGGACCTTTATTATCGCCATCGGCTTCTGGGCGATCTACTTTATCGCCTTTTCTACTTGGGTCGAGCAGGTAGAATAACTGCAAAAAGAAGAAGTCTGCCAGGGCACGAACATGAGGGACCGCTTCAACTGGATCACCATGCACATCGATACCGTGATCATGGTCGAGCCGCTGACGGTCACCGTCGCCTGTCTCCTCTACCCGCACACCATCTTCAAGTGGCTCGGGGTGAGGCAAGGTCAACAAAAGAGCACAAGCAGAAATGTGTCCGAGTGACGCCACTTCGGAAGATGGCCGTTGGCGGACTCTTCTGTGCCGCTGCTTGTATTCTCGTCGCGACTGTTCAGGTTCGAAAAAGAAGCTACAATTGAACAACTGACAGATCTACATCGACCGCGATGCATCGCCAGTCCCGAGTGCAGATCAGCAATTCATCTCAACCTACATGTTCGCTTGTGGTCTTTTCTTTCAAGCTGTGGAATTCAGTTCGGGTGCTCCGCCCGACTGCCGACCAGAGACCAGCGATGCGTACTCAAAGGTCTTCGAGACTAATTCGAGCGAATTCCTCAATGTCAAACCAGGTTTTTAAAACGAAAAGTATCCAACGCAAAGCTTTAGGTGTAATGGAGATGTCCTTTCCCGAGGAGTGCACAATCGAGGTTGACGGCGATCTCGAAGTGAAAATGAAAGACGAGACGAATCGAATGCACTTCCTCAGCGTCGTCTACCAGGCCTACAACGCTAGCAACGAGACATCCAAGGAATACAACGTAAACAAATAGTTGAAATCTTTGAAAGACTTCAGGTAACGATCCGTCACTTGAGCCACGCGCCGAAGGGCGTCGATGATGGCTACACGGACATCGTCGTTTTGTGGATCAATGCAACAAAAGTGCTCCATTTCCTTTGTACAAAGAGTGTTCAGAGCGATTACATCTATGAATTTTTCTCCGATAACAAGTTTCATCAAAAATCAAAGAAGCCAGCCGGGTTGGTTACAATTTCAAAACTTGGACCTTCACCTTTAGTCACGCCTTCCACACCGTGACTTCGACCTTCTACAGTGATCCGGAGCGGAAGATCTACGTGGGAGAAAGCTGCGACAAGTCTGAACTTTCCATTAATTGAGGAAGGGAAGACTTTCAGAAATCGCGAAGATTGCACTTTTGTTACGACACTGGATCTTCGCCAGATGATCGGCGGTCGCTACGCCTTCGTCTCCACAGAAGATGACGACTTCAAACGAATCATGTTGGACAGCTTCTTCTATCCAATCAAGAAACCTGCAGTGTGAGCGCGCCTCACACTGTGAGTGTCGCATGGCAGATGCCCGTGCAGTTTCTCTTTGGACATGCAGAGGTTCTCAAACCTTTTAACGAAGAGAAAACCCTGCAGGCCTTGATCGCCGTCTCGGGTCTCGAGTTCGCCTACACGCAGACCGTGCCCACGATGCGGGTCGTGCTTCAGGTTTGTTTCCTTGTTTGTTTTTTGTTTACCACTTGTCTACTTCAGGCGATCTGGTTGTTGATGGGTGTGGTTGGGAATCTGCTCAACATTGCCATCATCGAGAGCGGCCTCTTCTCGGTCGTCGTTCAGATGTACATCTACGGCGGTGGCATGATCCTTCTCACTGGGGTAGGCCATTTGAAACCAATGAACACCGAGTTGTTTCCAGCTTTTCACCTTTATCGCCATGCGCTACGTCTACAAGAGCGTAAGGAAGCTTGCAACTCCCCAATGTAACGGAACATTCAGGAAGAAACCAAAAAAGATGAGCGACTGTCGACGCGCGTCCTCCTCGACACGATCTCGCAGCGTCCCGTCGAGGAGTTCTTCGAGGAGGATCCAGAGGCGGCGATGGTGGAAGGACAAGAAGACGAGACCGACACTACGACCACGGCCGCAACGTTCGATGTTCTCGTGTTAAAACTAGACTTTCAGACCCGGAAAAGACGTCATGCCCGAGCTTCAGACTACCACCACGGCCGCAACGTTTGACACTTTGAAATAGAAATTCTTTCCCAGGCCCGGAAAAGACGCTGTTGTCCCCGAGATCCCCGAGGCGACCGTCCCCGAGGCGACCGTTCCCGAGAAGACCATCCCCGAGACGACCGAGGACGAGGAGACGGAGGCTTAAGATGTCGTCGACCTCAACACATCACACACCAATTCGATAAAGCATGTTTCGTTAATATTTCTTCTCCAATGTTTATCCGAATCGAGTAGTGGAAGAAGTAGTCATTGAATGGTGACCCATGTAAGGAAGACCACTCGTTGTTGTCTCGTGCATTACTTGAACTCCGTGTTCGCTGGAATTCGGGTGTAGAAACTTTTGGCAGCTGCTCAGCGTCGCCCGTATTTCGCGATTGAACAACAGGATTATCAGTCTGAGAGAAATTTCTTAAAGTTGCTCCGCTTACCCGTCGACCATGTGACCCAACTCCCACTGCAATGTGATTGTGAGGAAGAGATCAAATGAAGATTTTGAGAGTCTCGATGTTAGATGAAAATTGACAGTCATCACGGCGAAGACAAAGCCGGTAAGGACTGATTGAACGAAGAATCGAACATCACGCGAATGATGTTTATCGCCAAAGAAGGTCTAAATGAAGATCACTTCCGTCTCTGAATAAAAAGCCTTACCCGCCTACGTGCGATCAAACGCGCGAGAGTGCACAAGTCCAAGAGGAGAACAAATCCGATAATTACGAGCGGGATGACCAAGCCGAACCAGTAGGAGAGCCACTGGCTGCAGCCTTGAGTTCCGTATTGCCACAAGAACGTGGAAGAGTCGTAGAAGAACTGACAATCAGCTACAAACCTCTTTCTTTTGTTTGGAAAGAAAACTCACGAAGACTCAAGATGAAAAAATGGATAACGCCAAGGATCCAAGTCAAAGTCACCCAAAATATCGTGGCGTTCATGCTAAAGCAACAATATTTTACTGGCTCTGTTCAAAGACGAACCTAAAAACGGCTCTGTACCCAAGAGGGAAATAAATAGCAGCAAAGCGATTGACTGCTTGCATTAACTCCGTGTAAACGCTGATGATCCAGCCAGTCCAAATAAGTTGGCCCAATCGGAACCCCCACCAGCCCTTTGAGTCGGCGGCCCTGAAATTGTCTTTCAAAACACCCAAACATACAGAATGGTTGTGGTTCCTGCCCATCCTCCGTGAACGACAAGGACCAGGGCGTTGGCAACGCAATGTGAAATGCAGATCACTCCAAAAGGTGTTCGAAGTACGCGGATTCGTAAAATCATGATGACACAAATTATGTTGGCAAAGAGGCCAATGATAGCCACCTGCAAACTTATTGCTTCACACGTTTGTCAGCTCTTACCATCCACAGTAGCCCGCTGACAGTCCGAACTTCGCTCATATCAGCTTTGCTCACGTCTAGCATCGAGTTGTTCATGGCCAATAGTCGAGTGTCGGCTAGACTGCCTGAAAGCCACGTTGTCTGCCTTTTATAGCAAAAAAATTGTATCAATATGCGCAATCAAGCGATGAAAACCGCGGTCTCCAGTTCTCTGCACATGTTCATGCGATCTTCAGCCAGGGACACGTGTGAATCCTCCGTCTTGTCGCAAAACACGAAGAGTGGGTGCAACTACAGCGAAAGACGCGTGAATGTTGAAGAGAGAAAATAAGCGTGGTCTGAGACTGCAAACGACGACGAAGCGACGCCCACCCGAGATTGACCTTCACCTGTTGATGACGCGGGGAAGGGGAAACGTTGGAATGGCAAAAGCGGCATCAAGTCCCAAGAGAGTTCCTGAACTTATGATTTTCAAACAGCCAGAATGCACGCTTCACGCTTCGTAGTTGTTTGATGGGCGGGCAAATTCAGTTCTAAGTTTGTCCTTTGAGTGGATCTTCGACGAAAGTAAGTGCAACATCTCAGTAGCGACATTTTTAGCTCAACCCGTAAATTTTGAGGTTGAAGACGCTTTTCGAAAATATATAACACGATGAAAGAACGCGAACGTCGCGAGGGCATGTTCATTAAACACGAGGAAGCATCCAGCATCAAGAGACACAAGAAAAGTGCCATAATTGAGAGCGCTCGACTGCCGGAAATTGCACGGAGAGCGGCGTCGAAAGCCATCTCCAACGTCAGCGGTCGACGAGCACGTTGCTTTCATAGAATGGCGGAAGTTGCTGTTACGGTAAGGATTAAAAGAGTGAAAGCAAAGATTAATACGTACCCAAATCTGTGCTGAATGGATGGGATGGGTAGATTCCAATAACGTCTAAAAGAGGTAGGACTCAAGGTATCTACCGGGTCCAAATCCTAAAGGGTTCAGTCGAACAATTATGTAAAAGTAGGAATTTTCCTAGAGCGATCCTCTTTAACATCTAGGTACGAGCAATCACACAATTTTTTTTGTAGTTTTTGACCCCGAGATCAGTTTTTTTTCCTATGAGTCGGATCGCTTTTCGGTCAGGCTCAAGGAGGGCTTGAGGCTGCTCTTATGTCCTTGGGTTGTTGACTCGGACGTTCTTCAATGTCTCTAGGCCATTAGATCCACAACCATGAACCTCCGACCTTCGTGTGGCGTCAACTGTGACTGAAGTCTACTTTACGAGTGCCGCTCGAAGTTGTCCGAATCGCGTTCTTGGATGTCATAGCGTTGGACCTTCTATCGACTTCTTTGAAGTTGGTAGCTTTATTTCTCTTTATTTCCACTCGCTGCTCGTTTTCCTTGTTGAAGTTGGCATTTCTAGAATTTCACTGATTCCATTAGTCTGAACGCCTGAGTAAAGCTTTCCTATCGAACGAGATATGAGTGTAATGGATTGGGTAGAAGAAGATGGATCGCATGCGCTATGAAGAAGTACGTCACATGAGGGACGAATTTGGCTGTCTGTTATTGGCTTGCGATCGATGACCCATGAGCGGTTTCAAAAATTGTTCGGTTTTTGTTATAGCCAAGCCATTTGTTACATTAGGTTTCAATGCTAAAGCCAGAAATAGAGCCGCAATGGGAAACCTCAATCAGCATGGCGAGTTCCTTGTCAGAATGATCCGCTTTAGAAGTAAGTTTCAAACTGAAGATTTCATGACAGGAAAAAGTAATCACTCGTTACGGGCCGGGCGTGATCTGGTTTGGTTTTTATCGACCCTCAGTCCTTCGTGATTATCGACGTCCATGATCCCCGAACTGAAATTGGGATGAAGGAAGTTTTTGAAAACAAATTGAAATCAACAATCGCAGTTGGTACATTCTGAAAAGGGATGGAAAGGGCCAACGTTCAGAGAAATGATGCGACCTTCGACGGGTTACAAAAACAAACTCGTTCATCGGCGCTTTACTTCGTTCTCATCGTTCTCTTAAAGTCGCTATGGTGATTATTAGAGTACCATGTGCAAGCACCGCCCAATAGAGCTGATGTTGGATTCGCAAATTGGGATGATTTTGAAACGTAGACGCTCAAGTGCAAATCACGGACTTTCGGCTTTGTCGAAACAGCCGCTGGCATCAGCTTCACGTCCTCAAAGTGCGTTGCAAGAATTGGCTGCCAGACCGAGTGAGGAAGCGCATGCGAGACAAGTACGTCACAAGTGGCGCGGATCTGCTCGTTCGACATTATCCAACGCTACGCGAGCTCCTTGCCTGAGAAAAAGAAGAAGCAAGACTTTAATTTTGAGCAAAGCAACGAATACCATTTGATGTGTTCGGTTTCAGTGACTGTTGTGATACAGCAATCAACGGAGACAGGAATCACCGGCCATATCGGCCATATCAAGCTCAATCATCAATGAACTCGTTCAGAAGTAAGTTTCAAAGAGAAGGTAATACGACGCTATACGGAAATCTAGTAGTTTCGTTGAAGGGCGTAGTAGTTTTGTTGAACGCGTAACGACATCAATCAGCCACGTGATCACTGACGTTCTAGATCCCAAACATTCTGCTGGCTCTCGATTTGCCACACAGCTGAATGAGGCTCGCTTTCCGACAAAAAGAAGGTTCAACTCGAGGGCAGCAGCGACAGCGGGAAGCCGCCTCGGACAGGTTGAATCCACAAAAGCCAAGGCGCTTATAAAGCCGTCGGCATTATCCGAGAAGGCAACTCATTTTGAATCATCAAACCTCAATCCTCTCCAGCTTTCCTCCAAAAATGTTCGCCAAGGTTGTCCTCGCCCTCTTCTTCGCCACCTTCCACTCGGCTGCCTCTCAATGCTTTGATGCCTCGACAAGGTTTCGACCTTTTATAGAAAGGCAAGCTTTAGCTGCGCCGACTGAAATGCGAACGGCTTCTGCTCGAGCAGCTACATACTATTCGACTCAGACGAAGGTGTCTTACTGTGCCAACACCTGCGGACTTTGCGCTCAAGCTTGTACGGATTCTAGCACCTAGTGAGTCAAAGACTTCTCTCTTTCATGAGGTGTTCATTTGCGCTGCTTGGGCCACAAATGGATTCTGCACGAACACGGCCTACTCGGAGTCGCAGAAGGCTCACTTCTGCTCAAAGACCTGTGGATTCTGCGGAGCCACGGCTGGAACCTCGGCGGCGACTTCGGTTGCGACATCGGCAGCCAGTACGACGAGCACCGCTGCCGCCAGTACAAGTACTGCGGCTGGCCGAAAATGAAAGCTCACCTCGTTTCTGAGATTGAACTGTGAACTTGTGAAATAAATCATTTTCAATCGCATAGGTTTCTTGAACTCATTACAAATACAAGTAATGCAGGCTTCTTTGCTCGTCGATGTCGGATTAGGAGCTTACAAAAAGGAAAACTATTCAAAACAAGCAAATGCACAGAGAAATTCATTAAGTTTCATGCGTCACTCAAGAAAAGCAACGAATGAGGTTTTCGGTTCGATTTCGACTCTTTTTCAAAAGGAAATGCCATTTCTGCAAACGCTGCAGCTTCACTATCAGAAACGTTGCCAGTCGCTCCCGTCCTTGCTCACCCCTTGGGAATTAGGAGTGAAGAAGGGATCTGTGAATCTTGTGAGATCTATGAATGAAATGATGCATTTCATGAGGCTCATCTCATGAATTACAACCAAAGGTAGCTGATCTGTTGTATTTGGAATAGTGCATGAGATGTTCTACTTTGAGGTGGTGCTGTGAGGTTCTTATAAGTCTCGCCTTCTTTTCTTGTTTGTTTGCGAAGAAACGTTTTGATGACTTCGATGCTGGGCCAGACTGGAGATTTATTAGTTTCATGCTCAAGACTTGGTGAGCTTACAAAGATTGCAAGAATGGCGAAGATCTTTGGCGAAAAGATTCAATCCCTTTCATCATTTTGTCCATCACTACGCGGACTCTAGCATAGGCGCCTATTGGCTGTCCACCATTGAACGACGAGAACGAACCACATGTCCTTTTGTCGGCGCGTCACCGGGGGCTTGCTTGTAGCATTTCAATGCTGCGCATCACCTTCTCATTCTTCTTCTTACCTGTTCAAAATGGTGAAAATGCCACTGTCTTTGCTCATCTGCCTTTGGCAACTCGCAATAAATTCGCAGTAACCGCTTGCGTTTTACAAATAGGTTTCACTTCATTTGCTTGTTTCATTCTGAGGAAGCTTTCTGATCCTTGCGTCGGCTGTCATCTTCCACAAACAGACTTCCAAGTTTGTCGGTTTAATTGATGCAACTTGTTGATTTCACAAGCGTGATCCTGTATGTGGCTCATTACGGAGTCGATCATCATCATCCGATCTACGATATTAGCCGTTGTTCAAGAGGCTACTTTTTGGTAAAGTCGGTGGAGTAGTCCAAACTTGTTCTTGTTGTGAGTTTCGCTTTATTTGCTTGATTTGTATTTAATGAACTTTTTGATATCTTTCGGGAACTGCACCTTTACTTATTAGACTTCAAATCGTTCTGCTTCATGCTCGAGCCTTGTTTAATTCTACAGTTTTCGTTGGATTTTGTGCCCATCTCTCTCACAAATTCTTCTCTCATCAAATGATTCGCACAACTGCTGCTGCACTGTTTCATTTTTGGATGATCATGAGAACTACAAGACAAGCTAACTTCTGCGGTGACTTCATCAGCTTGTACCACAACCGACACGCTAGCACGGCACAGGCCGGAAAGTGAATGTTCCCAGGGGTTATCCCTGACGGTGGTAGTCTGAATTGAACAAAGAAACGCGGCAATAAATTCGCTGATGTCGCATGTGCTTCCAATATTGCCGTTTCTTCGGTGGAACCACAAACTGTCGGCGCAGCTCGATGGCTCACGAAAAAAAAAGAACAAGCCTTTTGATTTTGAGTATTGCCATTACATTTATTTTTGAACACTGGGTTTCACAATCAGTGCTAAAGCCATTAACAGAGACGGATTAGAATTCTCAAAAAGCGGTTCGATAACGATCTCACTGACCTCGTTCTGAACTAAGTTTCAAAACGGAGATTCAACGATAAGAAAAAAGCATCAGGCGTTAGCGTGACGGTCCAGTTTTGTTGTTATTAATTCCCATGTGAAGTTGAGATCCCAAACTGTAAGTTGAAAGAAGGACGTGTTAGCGACTAAACTGAAATCAACACGTGTTGCTCTCTGGGAAGGGAGGGGGGGGGGGGCCTCGATCACGGAAGTGATGCGGGTGCCGGCGAGTTGCAAAAATAGGCTCGTCCATTGTTTTCCTCTTCATCATCTTCCGTCTTCAAGTAGTGAGCGAGAGGGTAATGTGCTAGTGAAGATTGCCGGTCATTTGTATTGTAATTCACAATGCAGTGGAGAATTGATTTGAATGTTGAAACCTAGACGCCGAAGTGCTAAACACAGACTTTCGGCTTTGTCGAGACAGCCTCCTGCACCAACCTCGCGACCTCAAAGTGCGCTGTGAGAATTTAGTGCTAGATAGATCCACTGACGAAGTGCATGCAATCGGAATAAGTCACAAGAGGTTCGAATCTACGTGTCTAAGATGATTTTGCAATTGGAGTCACGGCCACGTCCAAAGAATGAAACCAGTTTTTGTTTTAAAAAAGGCAACGAAAGCTGTTTGATGGACTAGGTTTCTGTGATTATCCTGCATCATCATTCAACAGAGAAGGGAATCGTCGTTGTCGAAATCCAATTTTCACCCACAAAAGCTTTCGTTAAGACTTCAGTTTCAAAAAAGAGCATTACCTAAACACAGAGGAGTGTGAGCCAATTGCGTGTTTGGGCGTTGGCTGTAGTTTGCTCAACTTTCACGCTTCTTCCTCACGTGATCGCTGACTCACTTCTCCCCAGCTTTCCTTCAAAAAAATGTTCGCCAAGGTTGTTCTCTCCCTCTTCTTCATCTTCCACTCGGCTGCCTCGCAGTGCTTTGATGCCTCGACAAAGTGCGGATCTTTCTCCACAAAACGAAGATTTTAGCTGCGCCGACTGGAACGCCAACGGCTTCTGCTGGAGCACTTACTACTCGACTCAGACGAAGGCGTATTATTGTGCCAACACCTGCGGTCTCTGCGCTCAAGCTTGCACAGATTCGAGCACCTAGTGAGTCGAAGACTTCTTCTTTTCTTGAAGCTTCAGTCGTGCCGCTTGGGCCACAAATGGCTTCTGCACGAGCACGGCCTACTCGGAGTCGCAGAAGGCTCAATCCTGCGCCAAGACCTGTGGATTCTGTGGAGCCACAGCTGGAACCTCCGCGGCGACTTCGGTAGCGACGTCAGCAGCTAGTACGGCGAGCACTGCTGCCGCCAGTATCAGCATAGCAGCTGGCCGCAAGTAAACACTCTCTCTGCCTATCGCGCTATTTTTGCTGCGGTCGGCGGGGAAAGAAAACGAATTTTCTGCAAACGAGCTGCAGCTTCACTGTAAGAAGCGATCCCTCCCTTCGTCCGCCACATGCCCCTCGCATGCCATCGTCGTTTGCGGCAGCACTTGCTTTCTAAGGCGGTCCGCAAGTGAGATGTGAAATTGTTCTTCACACAGTGAAGTGCGGTTTTATGAGGCCGAATTGCTTGAGAAATGGCGTTCATACTGCTCTTCTGCTCTGCGCCGAGGGTTCACCATGTCGATATTACGTACATCTTGCTTCTTCTTGTTCATCTTCTCTCTATTCTCAACTTCCTTGGCGCAGTCTGCGAGATGCCCCCGAAAAGCTGTCTACAATCGCCAACGGTCCAAATGCCAGTTTGAATTGCCCGATTGTGATGTCAGCGATGCGGTGGCCAAAGCCTTCTGTGATGCGCTTGAAGGAGAAATCTTCATTGGTAAAAAATTACGCAAATCTCGATAATTGTCTTTATTTATTCGAAACTTCCGCTGCTCAAATTGAATTGAAAACATCCTCATGGCGTTTAGACGACGATGACGAAATTTTATGCGAGACAGAGCCGCTTCCGTCTTTTCGCCCAACACCTTCTCTGCCGACAACTAAAATACCACCATGTCCCGTTGACCGTTGGCTTCGTTTTGTATCAAGCAAACTTCTCATTCTCTACAAAAGCTGGAGCGCCACCAATGCGTTTGCAATGCTTTCATCTTTGGCTTACTGTCGTTTAGTGATCATGCATACGTGACGGCCGGTCACCCGAATCAAAGACTTCTTTTGAACGCGGGCTATAAACAACCAGCCGTGCCCCCGCCTCCGGCGGGGTCCCGGCTGGCAGAACAAACGGTCAGTGTCCGCCTCCGGCGGACACCCCTTCAATCCCCTCTGGGATGCGCTCCTCCTACAGCAACTCTCAACCGCCTCTTCTCTCCATCTCCAATCGACAACTGGAGCTGCTTAGAATACTGCCTCTGCCCTCTCCTCCTCTCGGCCACTCAAGCTGCGTAGAATACTGCTTCGGCCCGGCGTACGTAGGATCCCCTATTCTTGTTTCTCTTCATGCTTCCTTCAACTCTGTAAACATGAGGTCCTGAACCGCTCTCTCTTCATTATTAAAATGGGCAAAAGACCCTAGAAGTGAACGGAGTCGAACCCGAGACCCCTCGCGTGGAAGGCAAGCTCGCTAACCGCTCGGCCACCTGGTCCCGGGAACCGATCGCTTGGGAAGGGGGGGCGTCACAAACGGACGGACACGTCGCCGTTTATTATATGTAAGGATAGCGACCTTCGGATCATTTTGCTCGTCGCCGCGATGGGTATGTCGCTGCTTGCAGTGTTGCTCATTCCTTGTCTCCCGGTCTCCGTGACAATACAAAATCCATTTAAGTTGTTTCAAAGAACTTGGAATGCGGTCAGGCCTTGTATTCGCTACAAATGACGGGAACAATGCGAAATTAGATGCTAGTGATCGTCAACAACCGTCACCGTGCCTAGATGAATGGGCCTTTCAGTGTTTCGGCGCTGAAAACAATTCCTTCTGTTATGTTTCACCCTCGGATGTTGCCACATGGGACGCGGCAAGAGAAAATTGTCTAGTTGGTTGAACTCCGTTTTAATTTCTTTTTCAGAGTCTGGGTGGTGACCTTCCGACTATAGGCGATGAAGACCAATACAACGATCTTCTAGGTTTGCTTGTCAACTGAAGAAAACATTAGGCATTAATGACTGTTTAACATCTTCAGCTCGACGTACATGTGGTATACTGGCTATCGATATATCGAGTCGCCGGGCACGAATTACTATTCTTGGAGTTGGGCCGACGACTATTTTGGGTACATTCAGTGGCTAGATGGTGAGATCTGAATCTTTGTGGTAACGACTTTAAGGTAGGGCACCTGAAGCCGATGGCGTTTCGAACTGCTCCGCGTGGAAGACCAACGGTGACATGAATGGATGCAAAGCTATCAACTGCAAGTATCAAGTAAGTTGAACGCGTTCGTCTCTCCTATCTGGCCTATAGCAATCGTACATTTGTCGTCAACCGGCTTCCTGGTTCCTTAGTCAAATTTGACTAACAATAAGGAGTCTGCAGGTGTCCTGCCGGAAATATCACTAGCTCTTCTAGTAAGGGTACCATAACTTCGCCGAATTATCTTAACAATTACTACAATCGTCTCGATTGTGAATACAACATTTACGGCGCGCCCAATACTACAATTTACATCAACTTTGGAACATATCTCGTAGTGCTTTTAGGTTCACTCAAATCGCATAGGTGGAACCGAAATACGATTATGTTGTTATTTATGATGGTCCTTCAACGAGTTCGCGGGTTGTTGGACAGTGAGGCCACAGTCTAAAGACATGCTCGTTACAGAATTTGCGACGGTACTACCGGAAAATTGGACTTTGAATCGACGGGACCGATCATGACGGTGCTTTTCCACACGGATGCAAGCAAAGTGCAGCGTGGATGGAGTGCCGACTGGACATCGCGGTTAGTGCTCCTCTAACAGAACATCCAGATGAATACTCGAATTTTCTCGATCAGCTCTATTACATCGTCGTTCCCGTGAAATTTCGGGTTCGTCCAATTGTCAGATGGAACTGTTCAGATCAACATTACATTCACGTTCTTTGTCACTGAAGCCAATAAGGATGTGCAGACACTTTTTGACTCGCCGTCGGTCGACGTGTCCCAACTACCAATCGCTTCGTCAGTTTGTTCATTCGTTCATTCGCTTGTTCAGACTCTCAGGAAATCGTTCGGGCATTCCTCTTTCCTTTACAACAACCACCTCTACGCTCTCTATGCGGTTCCAGGTGAATCTATTTTTCGTCAAATAGGTTTCAGACCGACTTTTCGGTGAGGTATCAGGGCTTCGAGGCTTACTGGAATTTGTTTTGATGCAATAAATCCTCTTGGTTAAAGTTTTATCTAGCTTATTGGCTTATCCATTAGTTTGCGGGGAATTAGGTTTCATTTTGGTGATATCTGAGAATCACAAATTACGTCGGTCGACGTGAAGATGACACATTGTGGTGAAATAGCACTGCTCACAAAATGCATTTGTTGGCATCGTCTGCTCTTCGTCTCCGCGAATTGTAAACCACTGCTCAAAGAACGAACTGAAACGACGCCGTTAGATGCAGCTGAAAAGAAAATGTCGACAGCTGATCTTAAGGATGCAATTTAGTGGCAACATGTGTTGCTTTGTGAAGTTTGACAACATCGGGGTCGCGTCTAAGTTAAAATTAGGAAAGTGTTTATCCTCCACGAATCCGAAGGTCTAAGGCAAGCCCCATTGGTCGCTGCCATGGCTCTCCGTATTTGTTGACGTTAAGCTTTTAATACGCACTGCCCTCTGTTCGATCACACTGAATGACGTCGGCATTCGTGTCTGACATCATCAGCGGTAAATATCATCTCATGTCGCGTTCGTACATTCGCGTCATTTATGGCTTCCTTTCAAAACGTTGCCTGCGAAGACAATTCGAAATGACAAAGCCTTCGACTGATGCCGTAATTTGAACATCCAGCAAACGAGTGGGCGTGCAGCAGGCAACTTCACTTTAAGCGCAGCCGCTAAAGTTCGCGAGACCGGGCGGGGCACAATGATCCGGCACACCCTCGGCGTTCGTGAGCACGTCGGTGTGTGAATCCGCACCCATGAGTTGCTTCTGCGGTCACTCATAACGACAATCGTTTCTCTTCAGACTTTTCATTCGCATTGCAGCTTTCAAGGGCAGCTATCACTCACTTCACTGTGAGGATATTTTCTTCGTCCTGGCCTAAGGAAAATGGACAAGCAATGGGATGACGATTTGGCATCTAAAAGCATGGCTTCCATCACTTTCCTGCCGCCAGATCCACGCCCAACGGTAGGAACACTAGGAACCAATTTGTTGCAAATATCTTTAGTGCAGTCTTTCTTCACTTCACAAGGACCAGCCGAAGGCAGGCAAGGAGCGTAAAAGAACCCTTCTTATGCGAACTCAGTGTTTGTTATCTGTGAAATCGCTTGAAAACGTTCCAGCTGTGCTGCAAATGAAGATGAGCGGGGTCGAAACGTACGATTTGTTTTCAAAGCGCCACCAGTCATTCTCAACTCGGCAGAGCGTCGATGCTTATAAGGCTTGCATTTCGTCATTGGTTCTATTTTCAGGAAGCGAAGATTTCCTGTTCTAACAAATCGGCGTCGAATGTTGCCTATGTGAGACAAGGACACTCTTCAACACAGTCAGAAGTTGCGAGCGAACTGCCACTCGTCGAGTCGTTAGCCCGCGTGAAATTCGACGAAGATCAAGATCATGGTAATGAACGATTCTTCCAAATTCACATCTTAGGAAAACTATCTACTTCCGATAGTTTGTATTGCGAGCAGTTGGATGATGAAATACGACTAAAGCGACGACGGGTGGAGAACGTCGAAACTCAAACTGAGCTGCATCGGTGGCCCGACGTTAAGTTATGATGTCTATGACTCTTTGTTTCGCTTGTGATAAACTCATCATGTAGAAGATTGTCTGCTTGCCGACGTCTCTACACAGTTGATCATGGGAGTTGCTTTGACCACAAGCAGCTGCATGAAAAGAAGTCGGAGCAGCTGATGTTCAGCGTTTACGTAGCCGTTTGCAGTTTGATGGAGAATCTTGTTCTTTAGCAGCGCATGCATCGTGCCTCCACCCAGCGCTGCGGCAGTACTTAGACAACAATTGAGCAGTTAATAAGACCTTGCACCCACGTTTTTGTGAGCTTGATTTAGGGTTACGGGTAATCTAAATAAGATCACAGAGAGCTTTCTTTTTCACATGACTGTCCTGAAATGCGACAATAACACACTTTTGGCGGTTGAAGAACAAGCAGAAGACAGTAAAAAGATCGCCTCACTGCTCCCATCCCAGTGTATTTTTGCACAGATGGATACTTCTTGGGATTCAATGGCTCATTGTGCTCATATCGATACACTCAGCTCTCCAAGCGATGCTTGAGTTCGATGATAATTCATGGGCTGCACTTACAACATGCGACGAGGGCGTTCGAAGTTCCACGGGCAAAGGGCAGAGGGGTGGGGCGGGAGTAGCAGGACGGAGTTCAACTGGTCAAATGTTCAGGCACGGCCAACGCCGCCTTGCAAAGTGAGACAAACTCTTCTAAACGTCACTACTAAAGACGCAGAGAGCTTTTGTCTGTCAAAATCGAGAAAACGAAGTGCAGAGATTTTTGTCGTTTTTTGGACACGATTTAACTTCCCTAAACAATTGTTATTGAAGTAATAGACAAAGAAAACCGAAGAGGCTCTTCGGCTTTTTACTACCGTATCACTCTGAAAAAGGTCCCGTCGCGCTTGTTCAAATCACTGCGCTGCAAGACGTTGCAGGCGCGTTTGACAACGAATTTTGCAGCATTTTTAGTCAAAAATTCTGGTTTCCAAAAACAGTTAAAAGAAAATGTATGTGCGCAAAAGCAATCTCGTTCCTACAACTTCCAGTTTGAACAGATCATTTGGTACTCTCCTATTCTGTATACAGCCTCAGTAAATTTTTTTTGCGACGCGCTTTCTCTCTGTTGCAGAAAAATTCAAATGCACATGTTCCCTATGCTGTCTTCTGCTTGTTCTTCAACCGCCAAAATTGCCTGTGCTTCGGAGAACACGGATCACGACAGTAATACAATCGGCGAACACGATCGTAATTTTCATTTTGCCGATCTCACTCCAAGCGAATAAATCTTTCGCATTCGTATTCGATAATGCAATCGATAGAAAATAAATATGTTTCTTTCTGTCTAACGCCGCTTGTCTCGAACGCGCTTCGTCTTATCTTGCTGTATCGCCGTACGTGGCCAATCGGAAAGAAGCGTCATCAAAACGCCTAGTGGAGAGTTTATGGTTTGTTGTTGCCGCGCTGACAATGCGTCTATAAGTACATGCCAAGCAACATCGACTAAAGTTTCCGCCGTCATATTCGAAGAATGCATCTTGCGCATGCATTAGCAACTGCGCTTCTCCTGACGTCATGCTCTAGTCTCACCTTGCAAAGGGTTATACTAGTTTTAAGTGCAATGCAATTATTACTTTAGGCTGTGAAAACCGCCATCGATTCAACGAGGCACAGTGCATGCCCGGCCGGATGGTGGCCGTCACGATCTGTTAGAAATAAATGTTATTCGCTTTCGGATTCTTCATCCGTAAGCCATCTCCATCAAAAAGAAGGTGGCTTATTGTTAGGAAAATTTCTACGACGCTAATGCTGCCTGCAAAAGCTACCATCAAGGCGACGGCGCTAATCTACTTTCCATAGCAAACGGTTTCGAAAATTCCGAGGTAGCTGACCTGCAAAGGAGCGCTACCTATTGGATAGGGTTGGCGTCAAACGGAACGCAGCACGGCGGCTTCAAGTGGGCAGACGGACAGGTAAACGTTTGTTGATGACTTGATGATAAAGCTTGCAGGTACTCAATTACACAAACTGGGCTCGTAGTGAACCGTCGTTCGACACTGGCTGCGTGTTCGTTGACAAGGCCACCGGTCAATGGTTTACCGCTCACTGTCAGGAGATTCATGGCGTACCATGCGAACACTATGTGTAGGTCTAAACTAGCTGCTCATCGTCGAAAAGAAGCTGTGACAGTCAGTCGTTGCCAAGCTCGCTCAATAGATAAAAACTTGATAAGCAGATGACCTCCCAATTAGCCTGTAGGGCCAACGTATTGCTGCGTTCAAGGAAATAAAATCTACGATGTCGGGGCAGAGATCTGTTAGCCGTCTGATCTCACAGGTCTTATCAGACAAAACAAATTATGAAAGGTTTTCCTTGTATTTATGAAGGATTTTTATGAGTGTGACCACACAAGATCATAATTACACAGCCTTCCAAGGTTTTTTATCGGCTATCCGATCGTAACTGGCTGCCAATCGCGTTTTTCGCGCATGAATCTCATATGGTAGTCCGTTGAGGTTAGCACGATTGAAGAGTGTGAGAAAAGTAACGTTATCGTCTTCGAGTTGGGCGATTCTCTGCGAAGATATACAGCACGTTTGGGCAAACCTCAACAGATGGCATGACGAGAAAGAGATTGGAAAGCCGCTGTGCGACGCTGAACTGTTCCTCGACCGCGTCGCTCGATGTTTTGGCACAGACGTGCTCATAAAGTGCTGCGATACATTTTTCTCGTCCGCGATTAACCGTTTCTTGCCCTTCTGGTGAGAGTTCCGCATCTTGAATAATCTAGTCTGAGGTATTGCTCAGTACCTTTTTCAAAAAAACAGATCGTTTTAAGGAGACAGAATTCCGCCTCGTCAACATCCATCGACTCCAGAGGATTCACTATCTCGCTCACGGCTCGAGCGCAAATGTTTCGAAAATACTGAATGCATCTGCAAAGACGTAAATCACATTACTCCTCCCACTCGGAATCCATCTCCTTTTGCTCCTCCACATCGCATGGGAAATAGGTTCCCACGCCAAGTACTACGCCCGCACATTTCGCACGTTTTGTCCAGTAAGCCTGCGTCCACCAGTTAATTGCGACGATACGGTTGCGTAGAACAATTTTCTGCCGTCGAATGGACTTGCACCGCAAAAATGTGCACCTGGTCTGGCCACGAGAGCTCATTGAACTCGGGAATATTGTGCGCCCAGTCGACGAGAAAGGTGAAGCCTCGACACCAGTAAAACTGAAGATCCGAGGCACGAATTACGCGTCGAGGAGTAAAGTCGACCTAAAAACTTTCATCCGGCATTGAATATCAGAGCAGCTAGTAGAAACGAAGCCTGCAAACCTTAGTTCGAGAGCTTACAACGCCCGGCTGCCTGAAAGCCTCATCCATGGAAACGTCAACCCGACAATTTGACGCGGAAGTGGCTGTCAAGGAGTGATCCGTCATTCCGACACAAAGTTTCTCTACGTTGACCAGCCTTAAACCGGTTTCTCATCAAGTAGGACATACATTTCGACAAAGTCGTTGAACTTGCTGCTCGTTGAAGGACCAAACGTCAATTCGGTGAACAATTCTCTTGGAGAATTCTTCGCAAAATCAGAATTTAGCAAAAGTCCTGAGAATGTTTCTTGATCTTCTTCCTGAAGCCGTCACGCTTTTAAAGAACTTTGAGACCTCAACGGGTTCTAGTTTCAGTCGCTTTGCAAGCCTCCGCTCTGGCTTTACGCGCTCGTTTTTCACGGCTGCAAAATTTTAGAAAACGACCCGTCAGCCGAGAGTTTGTGTACAGCCATACCAAGCGGATCCATGCCCATAGTTAGGCACTTCAGCAGTCGGCATGCTCGGCAGCGATTACGATATTCTGCATTCAGGAGATGGTTAAGACTCGCAAAGCAAACTCATTTGAATTTCACAACGATTTTCGTTGCGGCATCTATACGATCTTTGCTCCCAGATGCTGAAATTTGATCATTGTCTTCCTGACTGAAATGTAACCTTCTTCGAAAAAAGCCTTTGCAGCCGTTGCACGCGATTGTTCCGTAATGCCGTGCGGACTTATCATCGCCGCATACGCGACAAATCAATTTTTCTGAAACACGTATAGCAACCAGATTTAGAGGCTCCGGCATTGGACAGCTTCGAAAGTTTTCCAGAGAATCACGAAAAATTTGCTGAAAATTAGAGAAGAGATTATTTAGAGAGGAAGCAAAAAGAGCAACAAAAATCTTACTGGCAACTTCCTCAAAGAAGAGTCGGGGGTGAGGCGAATCGTTGATGGAGTCGACTTCGCTGCTTTCCGTCATTCACTCGTGGCGAAACCGCGAGCGTTGCGTCACAGAATGGCACACGGCGTGTGAGAATTGCAGGCAGCCGAACTAAAAGGAAACGCAATGCGCGCGCCAGAACCGATGGCGGGACACGAGGCTCGAGAGCGCAGAGAGCGCAGAGCGGCCTTAGAGGGTGGGTGGAAAGACTCTCTCAGTCACGCCATAGCACACTCGCTGGGAAGAAAAGAGCGTACTAGAGAGTAAGTTGCATGATCGTTTCGCGTGAAGCAGGCAAGTGACGCATTTTAGACGCTGCAGAGCATCGGACTAAATTCCCACCACCACCACACTCGCATCGCACGCGCATTATGTTAGGTCATGGAGGGATTAACGACAGTTCAGCACATAGGCGAGACAGTAAATGTGCTCTAAGGTCTCATGCGCGTCTTCGAAGGCCTGTCACTCGTATCACGCGTCGAGGGATGAAAATGAGAGGCGTAAGTGATGGGCCGAGAGCAAGCACGACGCAGTCTAATTGTAAGCACAAGTCGCAGGCTCTCGACCGCAGGCATCTAAAAGCTGAGCTAACCATCGGGTTTACTTAGGAGCAAAAAGCGAACGCGCCACTTTCTCGAGGAGTCTTCGACGGAAACCAATTTCCACGAATGTATCAGGTTGTTTCTCCCGTTTGCTCAGTTGCGAAGACGTTTTGTCTGTGCGTCGTCTCTGCATGTTATGCGAAGATAGAGCAAGAGATGTGAACACCAGAAACAACTGGATGCTCATCTGGGAAAGCAGGTCTTTTTGTACAAAGAGCAGAGCGTCGAGTGTCGTCTGAAGTTTTGTTAAACGAGTGTGAGACTTATGCCGCGCGGCGCGAAGTTTGGTTTGCCCACGCCCTCGGCACTTTTTCCAAGTCTACTTTTGGCCGTTAGATAGGTTTTTCTCCACCTTTTGGGCCAATTCAAAAACCTGCGTGTAGCTCCCGGCCAGATACACAAAATGTCCAAAAATCACAGCAGAAGGTTCAATCCAGAGGAAGTTACAGCGATTTTTAGGTTGCAGAAAATGTTCGTTTCCGTCTGTCTGTTCGCTTTTTTCTGCCCAGGGACTTAGGGCACTTTTTCTGCACCTTTTCTAAATCTGAAAACACCACCGGAAAGCCTGAATACTGGGGATGATGCGCGAGTTCACAGATCAAGAATTGGTTGAGAAGAGAAAAAGATCTGGCCTTCTGAAGTTGGAAGATTTCTGAAGTTGGAAGATGCTTGCCAAGTTGAAAACCCAGAACGAGCCGCTCAAATATTGAACCCGTGAGACCTACGGGGCAAATTGTCGAACTTTTTAACATGCACCAAGTGCTTCTCCCGACGCTGACGGATTGGACGGCCTGTCTTTGAGTGCCGTGCATTGTCGCCCGGAGTGATTGTTCTTCAGTACGCACGCCGGGTGAACACGTGAGATCTTCGAGTGAATCTGGATCTCCTAAGCTCGTATGTCCCTGCCCCCAAACTTGTGGTTGTGGTGTTGTTTCTGGGTGTAGGCACTGTCATACACTCATCAATTTTAATTGAGGAGGTGCTTCGCACCTCGGAAAAGGGAGTGAAATCATCTATCTAAAAAAACTCCTCGTAAAAATGGGAAGTTTGGTTTGCCTAAAAGCCTTAAAAGAAACGAAATTATGAAGGATGAAGTTTGGTTTACTCAAAAGTCTTCAAAGTAGCGAAATTCTTGAAGATGAAGTTTGGTTTCCCTCTCCAAACCAAACTTCGACCTTTCGTGCGCGATCCT
>JAQIXL010000358.1:0-34927 GCA_034700245.1 Poikilolaimus oxycercus
CACGCTCTTTTCTCGCTTCATCACCAAAGGAAACTTCCCCCTTTTCTCGCCCTTTGGGCCTTTATCGAGATAGAAATTTCTCATTGACTTCAACATCAGCAACTCTTGCGACGAGCCGCCACACGACGATGGCATTCAAGTCTGCGCGTGCAATTCGGCAAACAACATGGAAGCACGAGCTCGTACCGTAACTGGGGCACTGGCGAGCCAACCGCGTCGGGCGACTGCGCCAACCTTCTCATTTCAAATGGCAAATGGTCGTCTTCCAATTGTGATAACAGTATGCCATTCGTCTGCGAGCTCACCGTTGGTTTATAGCTCTCAAGTGATAAAGCTGTTGAGTCCATTTGAGAGATGAAGAAGGAAAGAGTAGACTATTGTTCAGAGCATTCAGAAACTCAGAACAATCTGCCACCTCAAGTAACGTGAAAGTTGGTTGATCTCACAATGAGAAGTTGAACAAGAACCCTCATTCAAACTCGGCAAGGTTTCCGAGCTTTGAACAATAATAAGCGTCAGCAAGCAAGCAAGTTGTTTGCACAGAAGTTCCCGAAACTCCTTCTTTGCACTCTCCTTGAGCGTATGACGCCTTCACGCGATCTGCCCCGAGGCGTTGTTGTTGGATGAGGCTGAGGGAAATTCCAAGAATGAGCGACGTCGTCTGCTCGACGCCTCATTTGTCGGGGCGATTGCGATGCGCCTGCAAGCGAAGCTTGCCAAGTGTCCCAGAGTCTTGTTCCTTGCGCGTTTCTGATTCGTCGAAGTCGTGGCACCACGCTTTTCAGGGTGCATTTTCTACGAAAAGACACTTAAAAACAGGAATATTCATGGCTTGGCGTGTTTGAAGGCCGCTAGTCAGCCTCGCTAGACTACATCGCATCTTTATAAATTCCTCTAACTCATTTCATCTTTCGTCTGATGTCATTTGTTGCTCTGATCAGCTTTACTGGGGGGAATCTTGCTTTCTTAAACTCCTAATGTTTCTGCTTTCTGCAAACGGCAGCACTAAAGATCGACATGTTGTAACACACTTGCTGGTCAATCGCATCTCATTTAACGACGTTACAAAATGTTTTCGCATAAGGAACCAGCCAGGCATCGCCGCGTTCTGCTTCCTTCCGCGTCTGGCCAGCCAGTCAACCGATCGGCCGCCGTGTTTAAATGTGGTCGCTCGATGTGGCCTAAAATGGCAATAGGTGAGGCAATTTCGTCCGTTGCGGTATTGCCGTCGGCTTGTAAACCTCGACGCCAGTATTGCAATTGTGCAAGAAGACTGTGAACGTGCCGACTTCGCTTCAACTTGTCTCCCCATCCCGCCCTCCCTCGAGTTGTCGAGTGTCTTCCATTTCAACTCTTGTCACTTGCAGGCGATGGGGCAGCCGTCGTTCCCTCCCTCCCTTCCTCCCTCTCTCGCTTCACTTTTTCCACAAACTTTGCTTCCACTTGTCAATTTCCGCGCGGTTTTATAACGTTCTTTGCTCGGGCGAGAACGCGAGCACTTCGATATCTGTGTCCTCTCAAATGTGTATTTCCGCTCCCGGAAGCTTCCGCGCCCGCCTCACGAGATTCTCTAGAAACCGTAGTCTTCCTTTCCCAATTGAATCCCGTCTTAATTTGGTGCATATGTGTGCCGGAATCGCGAGGAGAAGGAACCTTAAAAATCGAAGAAAAATTCACGTTTTGTGAATCAGACATGAAAAGGAGGGCGAGGATGGGGGAGGAGGGAGGAGGAAGAGCAAAAAGCGAAGACAAGATTGCCTCGTTTCCGGGCCTTGTTCGAGAAATGTCGCGGCGGCGACAGCTCGTCAAAGGGTGTGAGTGACAAGACGACCTCTTGCCCTCAGTCCTTTGACATGATCAGTTACTTCCTACTGGTTTTTTTTTCAACATTGTAACCTTGGCATCTTTTTTGTCCCTCTCCTTTCCCAGAGACCGACTGCGATACCCCGCCTTCCCTCCAATTGCCATTGCCATCTCGGCCGCCTCTTTCCCCTTTCGTTGCCTCGTCCTTTGCGGCAACAGAATGAAGGACGAAGAAATTGTCTGCGTCTCACGATTCTAAGCCGCTTGTATTAGCGACAAAACCCCCGGTCTTCTGTCTCATTTTCCTGATTTCTCAGTTTTTTTTTTCTGAAACGAACATCTTCCAACTGCACGCACAAGTCTGGACGTCCTCCCATTCCTTGGGTGTTTTTGTTTTTTGCTTTTTCCCCGAAGCCGGCGCGCAGTGAACAATCTCCTAGGGAGTCGTACTTGCTCGAGCTGAAAGATGTTTATGTGATATCCGAGGCGAAGTCTGTGATGAGGGAAAAGGAAGGGAAGGGAGGGAAAGAACTGAACCCTCCCTTTTCGAGACTCCAGGGATTGACGGAGGAACTCTCTTCCTCTGTGGCTCATTCTAAAGAGGCTGCAGCGACTTTAGACGCGCGCGCGTGAGCCAACGGAATTGGGAGAAAAACGAAACTTGCACGTTCGCTTAGGCCAAGAAAAGCGCGTAGCACGTCGTCTTTGAGAGCTTAGTGGCGCGTGGCATTCTGTCATCTCTGCCGCTTTGAAAGAAGTTTCACTTGGTGTAAACTTTCCTCTTCCTTCTCCTCCTCTTTGCAATTGGTCAAAGCTAAGAATAGGAGCCTTCTCGACAATTCAGCGCCAAACACGAGAAGGGCACTTGTAGAATCGAGAAATTTGCCGAAGAAACTGATTTTTAATGTGTTCTCCACTTGCGTACTCTTGCGAGTACACGCATACTTGACATTTTTTTTCCTTTTCAAGTCAGGTGAAAGTTTTTAAGACAGCTGCAATAGTGCGTTAATAAGCAGAGAAAATGTTTTGTAAAAATTAAAAAGTTTTCTTTTCAGCCCCCCCCCCCCACAGAGTCTAGAAGAATGTTCTATGAGACGTTTGGTTAGCGTGCATAAGAAATGTATGACGGGTCTCGTGTTGCAGCAGCACCGCAATCATGCTAGCCCGCGTTTTTCGCGCGTTCTCATGCGATCTTGGCATTTCGCATAATGTGATCGTATCGAGAGGCACGCACGCATTCCTCAACTGTGTCCGTCCCGGTCGCTGTTCCTGTGAAGCTTTGAGCTTTTGAGGAAATTGCGCTTTAACCACCGACCATTTCCTGTACGTAGCAATTCTAAATGCAGCGTCAGTTTAGGAAAACTATAGCCTTGGTGTCTATAGGCGATCATAGTCTAGAATTAACTTCCTCAATCGTTTCTCAGATTTTTGATTGTCGCGAAGAGAAAAAAAATATTCACGAAAAGGAAGCCGGCGTTGTGCGTCTGGCACGTAATTACTTCTATTCATCGATTCGCGCGCTTGTATCGGCACCCGGCCGTCACGTGTTGTTATGTACTTTATGGCGAAAGACTAGAAGGAGATGGCTGAAAAAAACGTGTGTGTCTTAGACTCTTGAGCGTCTTTGGGGAAGCATTTTCTTGCCCGGCTCAGGCTACGCTTGAAATCACATAGGGCCGAACCATTTTTGGACGCTACGAAAGCATGATCGTGCTGTTTTCAAGCATTTTCAGAATAAAAAGCCTAGTTTGACCCGAGTGTTTTGATATATTCGCGAAAGCTTCTTTGAGTTCCTCCTCCCTCGCTCTTTTCATTGCCCCTTTGGCCAGTGGGCGTGTGGGTCGCCGGCGATGGTAGTGGGAGGAGAGACCCCGGAAGCTCTTCACCACAGACGCATCTCTTCTAGACATTTTAATTTCCTTTTCGCTAATGTAAGAAGTTTTTCTTTCTGTATTTGCTCCATTGACGCCGCGTGCCTCGCAGGTGTTCGAAAATGAAATCACGGCTCCTCGAGCCCCTTTTCATGATGTCGGCCACGACATCATGAAATCTGGTTCTGCATTTCTCGAGTCTTCACTAGAGTTCACTTCGCCACAACATTCAGGCACCATTCAGTGAGGCCAAAAATTGCCCTCCTCGCCGTCTTCGTCCGGCAATCCGAGGCAATTATGACCAGTGACAAACGTTCAAGGCGCTCCTCTAATCGTTGCGAACATATTTTTCATTTTTGAGCACAGTTCAGGGCAAGTTCAAAGGACGTACTTTTTCTGTCCTGTCTAAAAGCACAATTTCCAGGCTTTCATCCTTTATTCGTAAAGACTCGTCTCGCATTTCGCGCGAGAATCCGCAGCTCTCATTTCTGAATTTTCGCCCCGAACGCAGGCTCGCGACGAGGAAAAGGACGATTTTTCATGTAATTCTAGTCCTCGTCGACTGGGCGGCTAGGTCAAAGCCAGAGTCTTGTCAGCACTGAAATAATGACCATTCGAGCACCGTCTCTTGTTCGAGTCGGGGATGTAATCTCTAGCATTTGCCACTTTCCCCCTTGCTCTTGCTTTCGACACGGCATCGGTTCTCTGGCTTTTTCTCTTCTTCTTGACGTTGAAAGTTCAACGTTGAAGGTCTTCATCTCCTCGCCACTTCCGTGAAGTTTCTTCCCAGGGCGAAAGGGCTAAATGGCGTGCGGACGTGAGCTCGTCGACATGGCGAAGAAACCCTCGTTTGTCACCACCTCAAGGGTCTCTCTCTTCCTCGCTCTCGCGAAGACGAGGACATCCGTATGGCACGAAAATGGACTTTCGAGTGGGGGAACAGGAGGGGGAGGGCCTTCGGGTCATGCAAATGCCCTCTGCCTCGCGCGTCCCTCTGCCCCGAGATGCGTGCCGTTGGCCATCGCCATTCGTTTGCATTCCAAATGTTCCAGCACTTGCTGGCGCGCCCGTTTTTTTCCCTTGTGGAAGACGTCCTGGTCACTGTGGAAGTTACGTTTTTTTTAACGGAAACTAGGATTTGAACCCGTCGACCTTTTCTCTCTTGAGCAAGCAACTGCTGCGTGGTTTCACACCTGAGGCATCACGGAAGTTTTTCTTGGCTCTTCGTGTCAAGTGTCACTCGGTTGTCCGAGGCGCGGCAACGCGACTTGGCCTCCGCCCTCCAGCTGTTCTCTTCCTTCTCCCTCTCTCCCTCTCAGCAAACCTTTCTCCCGACGTAGATTGTTTACGCTTCTCTCTACTTTAATGACTTTATTTGCGGTGTCTGATCCCATATGGTGAGGGCTGAAGGAAGGAAGATTGGATTCAACCACCCGCGCTCCATTTTTTCTTCGTTGCATGTTTAGTCTTGGGCAGCTGAAAACTTCAGCTTCGAGAACCTATTTCAACTTTTGACCGAAATAGCCCGTGACCTGAAAACATGCATAACCAATTCAAACTCTGTTATCTTCTTCACGCGAGGAAATTTCACGATTTTCGCTTTATGCACGAATCTTTCTGGCGCCAGGCGCGGGCCGCCAGATTTGGCTGCTTGTCCCAATTATGTGCTTGCGTGTTGAGGAAGTGTAAGAGGGGAAACAAAGGCGGAGCGCCGAATGCGCAACGACCAGGAAAAAGAAAAAAGTGTCTATGGAAGCTACGTCGTCTAGTCTTTATTGATCTCAGATCCAGATTCTTATGAAACCTTTTGTACTCTTCTCCTCTGCAAAGTTTTCTCTCTATTCTTTGAACAAATAATTGACTCGATTTGCCGATTTCTCTTGCGCCGTTGTTAGTTAGCATCGTTTTTCCGTATTCTGAAGCCTTAGTGTTGAAGCTGAAGGGGGAGGTCGACATGCGATAGAGGGAGGAAAGAGAGGGGGAGGGAGCAGCTGCGTCCATACAAAGTCCTCATTTCCATCCCAACACACTCTGGGAAGAAAAAAAAGGTCCCACCCAACGTTGTTCAACTCAAATGGCTCGATGAAAATCTTCAACTCTCTCTTCGAATCGGGTCCGCGTTGAGAATTTCTTCCTAGAATTCCTGAGTATCATCGTGGGTATTGCGATTCCCTGAATCTTTCATCGTCTTCATCTTCCTCCCTGACTTGCCAAAACGTTCGAAAGGACGAAAGACGCTAAGGTTGAGAAGCCAAAGAGCAGAGGGAAGATAATCTCCGCATTGAATCCTGCCTTAACCTTTCTATTCTAAGAACTCTCTTTCGTGTCCCGAATTGGCCATCGAGTAAGCTCGTCGACTTCTCGGATGCTAGGGCATAAACGTCATTCTCGCGTTTCTCCTGAGAGTGTGCGTGGCTAAGAAGTGAGCGAGAAGGAGGAGGGAGGGTGGAGAAGGAGGGAGCAAGAGCTAAACGTAGTCGTTGACTGGGTGCTTGGCGCACGGACGCCGACTATTGAGTTCTCTCCTTTTCCTCCTTGATGTTCATTGCATTTCCGCATGATGATCATTTGATTTGACTTCGCCTTTCTTGGTCTGACTCATGCCCAGGTTCCGTCCTCCCTCGTGACAAGATTCTTGTTTTCGAAATTCGTCTATGAGAGTTGACACACCTTGAGCAGGTGGTGTAGGTGTGTGAAAGTACAAAGTTGAATCCGGTACCGTAAACGGGCTACGCAGTACAAATCGAAAAGCGATCTCTGTCTCACTCAGTGTGTCCATTGGTAGGCACGAGGGAACTTGAAGGAGTGCTAAGCAGCTCTCCTTGAATTTCTTATTGCTTTCATGCTTCTCGCGCAAAGCCGAGACTCTTGTTTTGCTCTCGCGTCCGCGTTATGTGAGAAGACGAGGTTAGAAGCGGTCACTCGGTTCAGTCACCCCCAGCTCAAAGTCATCGAACCGTGCACGTTCAAAGCGGAAAAGACCCGACAAATAACAACTCCAGTGATTTCCGAGAATCCGATTTGCTCCTGCACCACGATGTGGTGTGGTGGCCGTGAAATTCGGGAACGGCTGCCATGCGACGTAACAAAAAACACTTCCTGACGACCTGCTTAGATTCTCTTTCACTATTGAAGTCTCTCTTTTCCTCCATTGAACTGTCGCGAAATTGGTTTCGAGAACGAATTTTTCGAAATATTTCAAAGATCTCCGCGAAGTTGTCTCTTTGGAGCAAGATCCCTAGTCAGAAGTGTCAATTCATTTTTCAGCCTAAGAGTCGGAGAAGTCGGGAGAAGAAAGATGATCGAGGTCTGCCCGGGCCTCGTGCGACAAGGTCATTGGCGTCAGCTCGGCTGCTATCTCGACCTCGGCCTCCTTCCACTCATCTGCATTTGCGGTTCGGAAACCGACGAGCAACCCAATTATGCATGAAATGATGAGCCTCTTGCAGGCGTTGTGTTGAATCTGGTCTGCTTAATGGTTTTCGCGTCGCATCGACGTCATCCCCTGGTTCCGGCCCTGGCGATGCTTTGTCTTTGCGACTTCACACAACTCTTCCTCTCCTTCTTCGTCTTCCTCATCCCGGCCTTCCACGACTATCACGGCCATGAGGCGTAAGTTCTCGGTCGCGCTTTATCCGACATGAATTTCGCACATTTATGCATTTATGAGGTGGACGGGGAAATAATTCCTAGTACTCATGAACTCAACGAGAAACTTTTTTCCTAGTTCACATTCAGAATTTATGACGCAGAGGAAGAAGACTATGAACGCCGGGTTTCAGGTACGATACACTAGGTCAAATTGCCTATCTCTCTACGGGTCTACTTGCGCCATTGTTATTGGCTTCGAACTGCGCATCAATCTGGACCATCTGCTACATCTCGATCCGACGGCATCGAGCTGTTCTTAGCCCGTTGAAGACGTGCAGGTCGACGGTGACCTGGCGACCTCTGGCTGTTATTGCTGTTGTCGCGCTGCTCTTCAATGCCATAGGGTTCGTTTGATTTTCCGAAAAATAAATGAGAAATCTTCTTCAGCTGGTTCGAGCTGACCTGGCGCTGGGCAGACGAGACGGAAGTCGAGCCGGGACGCAACTTCCTTCTGTACGAAAAAGCGTCGTTTGCCATGAATGGGAGATACGTTTTTATTGTAAGCCTTTGCCTTCAAGTAAAAACAGAAAACTTGTAGAAGCACCAGATACTCTATCCAGTATGCGTCTACATCATTCCCTTGATCCTGCTTGTCGGATTGAATTTCCGAATCCTGAACAACGTCTCCTCTCGTCCGCTCCTCACCAATGATCTCGAGAAGCGAATGGTGCAAGAGAGGCGCGCCATCACCCTTCTCATCTCCATCATCACGCTTTTCTTCCTTTGTCATACTGGTGAGTTCATGCGTGAAATTTCTTCCTTCATCTTTGTCATCCCACGCACGTGTTTGTAGTCGGATCTTCGAGCTCTTGGCTTTTGCAAATCCTATTCCCCGGCTTTGCAGTGGTTTATGTGGGGCTTTGCGGGCAATGACGAGCCGGGGCGTGAAGGGGGAAGTGAGCTAATCGAGAGATGGAGAGAAGGCCGAGTGCACGAGGAACGAACGTCTGTTGCATTTCGCCCCTAACACACACTTCCCGGTTGGTCGTCGTCCTCATCGTTGGGATGCTCGATGCGTGGGGGAAGTGGAGAGAAGGGAAGCCCCAGTCGACCTTCTCCTTCTTCATAAAAGGGCTAAGGGAGGGAGAAACGGAGAAAGATGCGTCGGCGGTCTATGAAAACCGATGAATTCGTCGTCTCGTTTCTCTTTCGTTTACGCAAGAGACGCAAGAGAGGAGAAGAAATGAGCTAAGACACGCAAGTTCGACGATGAAACGTGTGACGATCGTCGACTACTTCATCAAGACCTAGGGGAAATGTTTGCATTTCTAGTCGGGGTACTAGATCTTGCAGAAAATTACGACAAACGTAAGGGGAGCTGCTCTTGAATGTGTGGAAATGGTTTTGAATGGGCTGACAAATAGAAACTTGAAACTTACAGGCGGCCTGGTCATTCGCTTCGTCCAATTCCAACAGGACGTTCATCAGCAAATCGCCACCGACCTGGTCAACCTCCTCTTCAATGTCAATTCCTTTGCCAATCCATTGGTTCGCGATCTCCAAGGGTTACGGTAACTCGTACTTGCAGCTGTACTTCTTCTTCACGCGTCAGTTCCGTGACCTACGCGTCTCGTTCATCGCGGCTCGGTTCTCCGGTCGTGACCTGAGGTGTCACTCGGCGCAACTCATCGTAATCCCACTACAAATCATTCGAGTGTGCACAAGCCCCTTCCTTTTTACGATTTTCGATTTCTCTACTACTCTCTCCACTTCTCCGACTTTCATAGCTTTTTGGCTTACACACAAATCTAGAAAGCATCACGGAAAGACCTCACCCACTCGCTGGCTGACCACCCTGTTTTTCTTCCTTCAAAGTGTCCTCGTCAACACCTTCGCCACACCACCAGCACTCCGTGACAACCTCAACTAACGGCAAGACTAACCAAAGCAGCACACTCGAAGAGATCTTTTGAACACCCTCCTCCTTCTTTCTTTCTCCCTCTCGATTCTGTCCCCTGAAAGCACCTAAGCCTAAAACCTTCAAACTATCCAGCCTCTGAGCGATTGACGCGTGCACTGTCCTTTGGCTGGCTGAAAACCCTGTATCTATCATGTTTTGAAGTGATTTTGAAGTGACTGTCCCCCAGCGTTCAACTTTCGCTTTCTCCACGTGGTGCAGGAGGAGGAGGAGGTCGACGTTCCCCCCCCCCCTTTCGCCTGTTTGCGAGTGTCGAGGAGGAGAAGAGTGAACTGGATAGGAAAACATACAACTCTCCATCTGTCCCCATCAGGACCATCTTCATCTTCTCCTTCTCCTCCTTCTCCTTCAAGATTTTCCCTTTCGTCCACGGTTCCCCCCTCCTCCCACCAAGGTCGCAACGACAGCGACAGCCAACCACCGAACCAAAAAGCGCGATGAAGTTCAAATCAGGAATGCCAAATTTCAGTGTGCGTGTCTGCGTTCGACTGTCGAGTCCGTAAACACGAATACCGTAATCCCCCAGTGATTGAGCGGGGGTGGCGGTATTCGTGCCGAGAGTCGAGTCCTGATCAGCACTAATTGACGTTCTTTCAGCAAGCTCCGTGGCTCGGGCACCGTCACCGTCAGGCTTCTGCCCCCATGCTCATACGCACAACTGACGAGTCAGGTAGGATCCGGGAGCCGGGAGGGCCGGAGGGGCAAAGAAAAAAGGCGGAGAAGGGACTCTCAAATGGTCAAGTAACAGATTCCGATCTGCGATGGAAGAGAGGTTCTGAGGGCGAGCGAGCGCGGGGAGAAGGAGGAGCTCCTAAAATTCAGAGCCTGAACGCTTCCCTTGCATTCCAGCAAAGTCGTAAAAGCAATGACGATCCTGCTTGCAGCCTAGGCCGTCGGTGCCCTTGCTGTTCTTCTAAATGACACATCGAACAAGAAAGCTGAAGGCTTCAATTGCATCGAATCTCCTCAAGCCATATCGAATCTCATCATGTGTGCTTGAACGTGTGTGTTGTGTGTACTTTTCTTCTACACCATACTGCTGGTCAAGGCACGGGTCGCTCATTTAACTTATGTCTTGTCTTTTCTCTGCGAATTCGTCATTCTCACAGTGATAAACATAAATAAAAAGGTGTGAAACATCTTGAATCTGAATTCAATTGCGGGGAGCCCTTGAAGGACAGCCGGGGAAGGAGAAGAAAAAAGAGTTGCCGCCTTGGAGCGAGATGAGCAAGAGAGAGGGAGACGCATCCCGATTCCATCGTTGATCCGACGATCTGAAGAATTATCTCGTCGCGCCTGGACGGGTTCCTGCTAGGGAGCCAGCAAGAGAAGGTCTCCGAGAGGGCGAGATCTTACCCGGAGGACGAGCGAGACGTCCGAGAAGACGAGCAACAAGCGACGATGGAGGCTTCAGATTCAAGATCTGCATCGTCCTTCTTCCCTCTCCTGCTCTTTCTTCTACTTTCCCTCAAAGCACTCGAAGAGCAGCATGAAACGGTTCTCCTCCTTGTCAGTTGCAGAAGTTGATGGTCTCGCTGCGAGCGTCGAAGATGAACTTGTTCACTGAACATACAATTCCCTTCTGCCAGGCCTCTCGCTCTCTTCTCCTCGCATCCTTTTAGATTCGAAACCTGGTAGGTGTCGCGTCTTCCACCTCCTCCTCTCGACGGGGGTGCGTTCACTGATGGGAGGAGGGGGCTCAAGACTGGGGCGATTTACAAGGCCGCCGTCGAATCCGTCGACACAGCGACGAAGGAGCCTCAGGCGGTGAAGAGCAGCGCGGGGCGGGAGAGGGGTGAGCCTTGAGGCGATGCAGATCATGAACAACGGACAATGTCCATCGGCTCGGAGGAGACGAAGCCGCCAGATTCTGAACCTTTCTCCTATTTCCCCTTTGCCATCTGCAGAGGCGTCTCTCAGGGCGCACCACTGCCTCGACTGTCTTCGCTGAAAGTGACCCGGGACACATTCAATTGGCGCGTTCGTGACGTTGTCATTGGTTCCTTTTTCTTTTCATTTCGCTCTTCTGCCCAGTTGCCGCTGCCTCGGACAAGGGAGAGAGAACTTGTTCAGAGTCCTCTGCCACATCCCACAGTCTCATTCTTCTTCGCGGTCATTTCAACTTGGCGACACTTAGAGACTACAAGCGTTATCTTGAAATGGATTCAATGTTAGCATGAGCAGCACATCGTTTTCGAGAACACTTTGCTCACCAGAACCGTCTGTAGTCAATCCCTTCAAAGCCCCTTCTGAGCACGCGACCCGATCCCCTAGCTTGTAGTGGTATGGCATGATTTTGGCTTCGTTTGTCATCGTCTCTGCAAGCGTTTTGCTTCCCTCAACTTCGTTTTGAGCCCTAGCAGTGGCCATCACTTGCGTCTCTATAAAGTAATCGGGGGAGCGTCAGACTCAGACCAAATCTCAATCCCACCCTATCCGAGCCCATCAATGGCCGAAGGACGCTCGAGCACTTCGCATTTCGATCGCGTCCAACTCGTAGGGCGAGCCCGAGATCCAGGATTTGATCCATTCAAGTCTTCTTCCGTCCTCTCTCCTCTCTTCCTTCCTTGCCTAGTATGAACTTCTTCTAAGACCAGCAGCCCTAGTCGCTTTTAACTTTCCTACAGTAACCGATTAAGGCGGAGTGCATTTGGGGGGCTCCTGCCGCTGCTGACTGGCGCCCCGACCCCCGCTTACCTTTTCTCGTTTTCGTCCTTGACAGGGTGACGGCGGAGCGCGTCTTCAGATTCTTCTTCTTACGCATTCTCGGGTGATTCTCTCTAAATCCACCATTTCTTCTCGAATCTCGTCGCTTTCATGTTCATTCCTTCTGTCCTTCGATTGAAGAAGCTCCAACCATTCCAAAGTATTCAAGACGATCTTTAGTCTCGAATGACGATCACGGCCGAGGTCACGGGACTCGACGCGCTGTTCCGTCTTCGTTCGTCGGCCGAACTCAAGCTCATCTTCTTCCATGAGCGGTCCCTCGTCGACTGCAGTCTGAAGGTTGACGCCGTCGTCCTTGTCAACCCCGACACGGGCAAGCCTGTGGCTATCCATGTAAACGTGGTACGTCTCTCCGTTCTTAATTGCTTCATCGAGTCCCTTTGTCCGAATGGGGTTCTGTGGGAGTGGAAAGAGAAGGAGAAGAAGGAGAAAGATACCGAAACCCGACGACGACCATGTGTCGCTTTACGAAGAGAAGTGAAGAGGCACGTGTATTACCCGATCAATCGATGCCCGTTGAGCCTCGGCTCGCGCCTCCTTCCAGGGGCAAACGCGTTTCCTAGCCGGAACCGAAATCGTCGATCGCGGTCAAAAGCGATGTGCTTTTTGCACAAAAGACTTTGCTTGCTTTAACGTCAGCGCTGTTCGATACTCTAATTAGAAGTTCAGTGATTTATTTAACGAGAGAGATCTTTGTTTGGAAGAATGTGACGATCCACTAAATTTGTCTGAGAAGCCACCCTGACTCAATTAGGTCAACGCCCCGCAACAAGATAAAGGTCGCCTTTATCAACTCTACCGTATCTTCTCGTATCCCGAGGGCCTTCTTTCTTCTCTCTCTTTCGTTCAAAGAATTCAGTCGCTTCTGAAGGGCCACTGTGAAGGTCGCTCAACCTAAACACTGAGGGTGGGGAGGAGAACTGACTCGGGAACTTCCTCACAAACACTAACGTCACCTATTCAGACAGTCTTTGCAATGCCTCACAGTGTGCTTACAGGAAAGTCCACCACTCGGTCTGCCAACCATCCTCAACACCTCGACGAAGGAGTCTGGCACGGGCTGCGTGGCAGTCCCCTTGACGTCCTCGACGTCGACGACTCGATATCCATCGACGAGCAGCGTCGTCTCCTCGAGCGCCGCCTCGCCGAGTGTCCGCTCGGAGATCGACGTCGTCGGGACTTCGACCTTCGACGACGAGCCCTCGCCATCCTCGTCGAAGGCCTCGAACCAAGGCGATCTCGATGTGCGTTCATCGATTTTCCTTCTCGTTTCTAATCGCAACTAAAGAGATGTGCTGTTTAGGACCTCGCCGCTCTTTCTTCGATGTCCTCGTCGCAGCAGAACATCAACGTTGACATATTGGATTCGGGTGAGTTGAGGCTTCTACTCAACGAACAAGGCCACCGTAATCATTCTATTGATTTGTTATCATAAGCCGATTCTCTTTTAGACGGAACCGAGATTCACCGGCAACGGCCGTCCTTTGCTCGCGAGTTGGCGGCTACTCGACGACGAATCGTGACGGCCTTCGCTGCCTTCACCGGCGAGCGTCTTGACGCGCACATCTACGCTCGCATTCCAAACGTCCGCTGCCAGCTCTGCCACTCCTCTCTCAAGTTCAAGGTTGGTCTGTCATGCTCTCTCCTCTGGATCCGAGAATTTTCATCGAAAATAAGCAGGAAAAACTTCTTCCTGAGCCTTCAAGTGATGAATTTGACACTAACGGGGGCAACAATTCCGATACGGTTCGACAGAAAAAGAAGTCCGCGGAAGTTTCTAGGCCAGAATGAGAGAGAGTCTCCCGGACTTCCGGGAGCTACCGTAATCGTAAGAGGAGGGGGAAATTTGTTTGACCACGAACGACCTTGCAATTCTCATGATTTCGGGGTCAGTAGAGAGAAAACTAGAGTGAAGCAAAGTACACAGAACATAATGGTCAAATTGCAGGGCTCAAGCATGACACATCACGTCTGCAAACACTCCGAGAAGAAGGTCTTCCAGTGTATGTACTGCGACTTCGCCAGTAACTTCACTTATACGGTAACATCACGACTGCGATTGTAAAATTCGTTGTGAGACCTTCAGATCGGTCACCATACTCGTCGACAGCACCCCAGTTCACCGACACATGTCTACCGTGACAATCGCCGGGCGCTCGACGAAGATCTCGCCGTGCTCGTCCATCGCTGCTTCCCGCCGACGGCCTTTCAAATTTAGCCTTTCATATGTGTTATTTGTGCGTTCGTGATGTCCTCGACTTGACTCAGGCCAAAGTAAAATCAAACTTTTTATGTACCTCGAGAAAGTATACCCCCTTGAAGGGGACAAATGTATTCATAGAAGTCAAAATGACCACTGCCTGTTTTGGTAGAAAATAAACTCTCTCAATAATGTAAGCTTTGCTTCACTTGCGACCGACGCCGGAGCAAGTCGGCGCCAGTGACGTCGTCTTCTGGCACTGGACCCAGCTCCAGTACCACAATCCGACGGTTCAGCTCGTCAGACACAAAGACATCGCCGTAACACTCTTTGCAAGGGCGTTTCTGAGTGAGCGTCTATCTTTTTTCAACCTTCTTCTTGCTTCCAGATGATGGACGCGAGGTTCTCTTCGACCTCGACGGTCTCAGTCGCGAAAGGATTCTGGACAACATCGTGGAGACGCTCGGGAAAACGCAGACCAAACTGCTTCAAAAGTACCATACGCTCGCTTGGCGCGCATTCAAATTTCAATTTTCACAATGCTGTTTTGGACCCTTCTCAGTCATTTCCGACCGTGGGTGTAGAAGACTTTTTTGATCGGCCTGACGAGCTCTATCGATTGGTGTATAGAAAGCAGGGGGTCAGTTTTTGACCGGCAGGGTCCTTTAACGGGACGAATTTCAAAAGAACAAAGGGTAATCACGACGCGCAGATGGGGCTGCAAAGGAGGATTTAGTAAGTTGAAGAACTTGCGGGAAGGTTTTCTCGGCCTGAAATAACGTCGGCGTCTGGTTAGGATTCGGGTTTGTCGTTAGCTTGTAAGTCTTGAGGCGCTTTAGCACCGATACTTGAATGAATTGTGCCCGTTGTTCTTCTAATGTTGAAGATGAGGAAAAATTTGAAAGCAAAGAAGTCTCCGGACGGTTAGACCAAGAAGACGATCGTGGCTGTGACGAGCAACTGACAGCATTGAAGAGACCAATTGCCAGGCACGATCCGCGTCGGCCTTGTAGTCAAAGAGACCTTTGAGAATTTCTTGCATGCTTGGTTGCCATCATGAGCAGCGGTGGTAGAAAGCATTAATTCAGATCATGAAAGCGTTTATTGTAGAAGACGAAGACGCTTGGTGGAATTGCCTCAAAGCATGCAACTCACCAAGTCAATGTTGTAGCTTGGCCTACATTGTACCCATGAAATGACTCCATGTTGTTCAACGGCTGGATTGCATTCATTCTTGTGTTGATCCTCATTTGAAACACCAGCCTTCGTGAACAACTGAACAACACGAAAGTTGTTCAAGCTTGGATGTTCGATGACGATCATGCTGAAGCAGCTGAAATGCTCAAAGGCCTCTTCAACTCCAAGGCCTTGCTTGATCGACGGATACGTTTTCATCGTGATTGGAGTGGAAAAGCGCGGGAATGAGCTTATTTGCTGGTTCCATTCTTTAAAAAACTGTTTTTCGTTGAACCCGAGCACTCCACAAATTCATCATCCACAACTTTATTCCCGTGCGCTATAGCTGAATTTCTTAGCGGCTGCGCTCCATATCGATGAGCAGTTTGTTGAGGCGGTTAGCAACGGCATTTGCCGAGCACCATCCGTTGTTGTTCGGCTTGCACAGAGAGTTCATGTTCACATCCTTGAGATTGCTGTCGACGAACTTGACGCAGAAACTGTCCGACGGCTCGTCACACTCACGAATCTGTTGAGTAAAAGTTTCTTTCCAATAAATATACGTTACCATTGCGTAGAAGAAGTCTTCCAAGGAAGCTTTTTCGATGTCCTTTGATGTATTCTCTCCAAAAAGATGTTGGTGAAGAGCTGCCGTGCTGTGCACTTTGATGTCCATTCCTGTGCGATGCGTCTGCAATAAATTTGTTAGATAAGTGCGCTACTTGACTGCTACTTCACAGTACACCTGTGCTATTGGCAAAATAACCGCTAAACATACCGCCTTAAGGAGACCGCGCCTTGCAGCTTCAATCAGATTTATAACTGACTGGATGTCCGTGTTGGCTTGCGAGTCGGAATGAGAGACCTTCAAAAGCAAACAATTAGAAATACTTGAAACGGAACAACAACTTTTAAGTTAAAAACACATACCACAGATTTGAAAGGGTGGTGGGCGTCTTCGTCGTCGCCTGGCTGCTATAATTGAAAGCATTGTTGCTAAGTATGAGCAAACCAGGAGGTCGCAATCCTTTGGTCCGTCGCAAACAGTGGGGCCCTCGTACTTTTGAAAATAACAGAGGTGTCCCGTGCTCCTGAAACTTGTCTTACAATTTTTAACCAGAGACAAACCGGTTATCGGAATGGATTTTATAACTGAGGCATTGATCGAAGTTGTCGAAGCTGCACTCCACGGGGATCGATTGCATGCCGGGGTCTTGGTAAAACTCCTGATCCGTTTTGCTCGATTACGAATCCAAAACTCACAAGCAGTGGTGTGCTGGTGTATGGCGGATCCGTGGGCACCAGAGTTTGTATGATTGGCACTATATCGCCAACATGAATTGTTGTGTATGTGTTCGGCTAAATCTCGTCAACAGTTTACGGCTTACAAATAAGAAGAAAGGCCTTTCGAAAACGGTGAAACTCACCACAATTTTGATGTGGTTGTGGGCGTATTCTGCGTCTCCCGTCTGCGGCCCTCCAAACCCGAACTTGTACACGAGCTCAGGCGAGAGGCTGAATTCCAGCACGGCCCTCATCGCGATCAGCTCCACCGAGCTGGAACCAAGGCTATGTCCAAAACACTGAACATTGTGTCGCAAATGTTTTCAAGGTAAGAAATTATCAGAAGAGGATCGCCTTCATGATGATGCTGTTTGAGAAGTTCCAAAAACTGCGGAGCTAGAGATTCATAGTCCTCCAGAAAAAAGTTATGGACCTGAAATCCGTTTTAAACTGGGTGCTCTAACTATGAAACTTTCGTTCCGGTTGCAAATATGTACTATTTAGAGACAGTATTTTTAGCTATAAGTTAATGCGAACGCACCATTCCGTACACTTGATTGTCGATTACTAAAGGAGACTGTCCGCTATCGAAAATTTCCAGGATTGCCTCGAGAGGGTCGTCCGTGCCGCTGAAATTTACGTTATTTAGAAATTAAATGACAGAGTGAAAGCGTACCTGACCATGATGTACGTCACTCCGTTCAGTCGAGCAAAAACTCCGTGACAAATAATGCCGTAACAATCCACATGAACTGGCCGCGCAAGCTGTAAGACATGGTTGAAATATTGTATTTTTGAAGTTTATACGTCAAATTTGTTTGTGTCGTTGTAGCATTTGTTGATTGCTTCTGCACCCGACGTCAAGATAGCCGCGGGAGGCCAGTATGTACTACAATTCCAAGGTTTCGAACATAAATTATATACTCACCGGGCTATGCGATCAACGTAATCTCTCGTGAGAGGTCCCGGATATCGCAGAATACTGCAAAGTTATTGAAAAAAATCACTATGCAACGTACTCGGAGAGATTGGAGAGATCCGGAAGAAGAGTTGCCGACGCATGTTCGTAGAGAGACTGACTGGTCCAGAGAATCAACGCTGTCAGCAATGGCCGGGACCGCCAGGAGAGATTATCCAAGAGACGGACCATTTCGACCAAGATTGCCCGTTGAAACCTGCTTTCAGGACGGGAATTAAATACCCGCTGGCCGGGCACACTTTGGCGCGACCACATTTCGGGATCGGCACAAATTGCAGTGGACCAAACGCGAGAGATCTCGCGTTTGACGTGACTCTTTCAAGAATGCTGGTATCTTTTCTGTCGACTTATAGCCATATCAAGCTGCACATGTGTCGAATGTACTCAATTTGCACCCACAGCAAGGAGGATCTTTTATCTGGCTTGTGCTCGGCGATCTCAATCCGTCATGAGGCCGAAAGCCAGTGATAAGACATTATTTTTCTCGCCGGAATTCGGGGTGGACCTGTTGAACCGGGAGGTTGGTGAGCTGGAAGGTCCGGACATAATCTGGTCAGGTCAGAGTCTTCTTCTTAAAAGGCGAGAACTGTGTGTAGTCATTGTGGACTTTCATGGCTCGTTCTCTAGCCCGTCCGGGCGTCGTTCTCTTGGCTCTGCTTCTCTGGTTTATCCAGTGCAGTGATGCAGACTCCGACGAGCCTCATCACGACTTCAAGGCACCATTCGCCACTTTTTACAATGAAGAAGAAACAAAGTAAGTGAACTCAAAGTAAAAAAATTTTTTAGATGGCTTTGGAAAGTGGCTGCGTCGGTCTACTTGCTCAAGGACAACGCAGAGCAAAGCTTCAAAGACTGCATCTTTGACCGTTTGAAATTCTCAAAACTTGCGCCTCTCTTCAAGAAGGTATCCTAAAGGGGGAAGGTCAACACTCGCAATCTGCAAATGGTTAAGGACACCGAGTATCTGACGGCTGACTGCACACCCTTCTCCGACCTTCGATGCTCCTATCTCATCGGTGTTAACCACAAGAGACAGGCCATTTACTTCTCCAGCTCGTGAGTTGCCAGTTTCAGGAATGCCAACTCTTTTTTTTTAGGGGTATCGGGAACTTCTCAGAATTCTTCCGGGATCGTCGTCGTCCTCAACGACAGCTCGGCAATTTGTTGGTATGTTGCAGTAGTGTGTTTGACACCAAACTTTTCATATGTGAAGGTTCACGAGACGGTCTACATCCAGTTTGAGTACATCTGGCGAACTCTCGGTCTTCACGACGGATGGCTGCGCCGACATCGCCAGTATCCGGGATATAGACTTTTCGTACGTTTCCTTGTATTTGTCAGAAACTTTATTTTATGTGTTTAGCTTACGGGTCATCAAACGGGTGGCGGTGTGGCCGAGTTGATTGCGTACGATCTCGTCAACTCCGGCGAACTGCGCCCATCACAGATTTCGGTGCGCGTTTTTGGAACGCCTCGGAGCTTCGCCTGGGGAAATTCGTCCATCAACTACGTGAAGACTGTAAGAACAGGCAAAAGGCTATTAGTTGTATAGGTGCCTGACAGCTTCCACGTCACCCGAGCATCGGATGAAATCGTGCGACAGCCGTATGAAGGCTATCGCTACTTCGTTGGCCACCACAAGGAAGTAAGAATCTTAAGGGTGATTGACGAACACTGTGAATTTCTAGGTCTTTTATGGCACCAAAATGGAGAAGGGCAACTACACCGTGTGCAACGGACTTGGAGACACGCAGTGCTCAATGGCAAAATGGAACGCCAACTGCACGTATGTGAAATAACTCCAGTCGGTTGAAAGGAAACCCATTTCAGCGAGGAAGCGAACCGGATCTACTTTGGAAACACTGTGGAGAATGCCTGCTTTGCTGATCTCGACGACGACTATGAATAGCTTCAGCAAGCAAGATGACTCAACATTCTCAATAACTGCGAATAAATTTTGCGTTCAAGCTTCATTTACAACAGCATCCAGCAGAGCTGTTTTACCATCTTGTCTTAAACTGCAAAGAAAGCGAAAGCTAAGAAAGCAAGAACGAGCGGAACTCAGTTGAAAAGCGATGAAGCGCATCTCAGTGAGAAAAACGGGCAGTAATCGTTACTGTCTGAAACCTGAAACCTTTGTACGTTTACCTCCGTTTACCTTCAATGAGTCCTACAAACTCACTAGAGCACTTCAAAAAGAAGGTCTTCCAGTGTATGTACTGCGACTTCGCCAGTAACTTCACTTATACGGTAACGAACTCGAGAACGTTGTGAAATTCGCTGTGAGACCTTCAGATCGGTCACCATACTCGTCGACAACATCCCAGTTCACCGACACATGTCTATCGCGACAATCGCCGGGCCCTTGACGAGGACCTCGCTGTGCTCGTCCATCGCTGCTTCCCACCGACGGCCTTTCAAATTTAGCCTTTCATACGTGTTATTTGTGCGTTCGTGATGTCCTTCACTTGACTCAGGCCAAAGTAAAACCAAACCTTTTATGTACCTCGGGAAAGTATACCCCCTTGAAGGGAAGAATGTATTCATAGAAGTGTTGAAATGACCACTGCCCGCTTTAGTAGAAAATAAAACTCTTTCGATAATGTAGACTTTGACTTTAGTTCCGTTTCACAATGGTCTTTGCGCTGTCCGAAACGACCAGCCAAAGGCGGTCACGTACGCGTCCGACGGTCTTCACGAAGAGGGCGTTGTGTTGTGGAAGACGATGCGAGACTAGGACGAGGACGCTGCTGATCGGTGAATGTAGACAAGTTATTGAGATGGCAAGTTGAAGCACTTCTACAGGGAGAACAAACTTGAGTGAAAGCAAGGTCTGCGAGACTAACCAGATTCCGGCGAGCGAGTGGAGTAAATCACGACGAAAGCGATTATTGACGGAAACATGCAGACAACCGGGACGGTAATCTAAAAGACAATTAGGTCTTTGCAGAAAAACTTGAGTTCATTTTGAGAAGCGAACAGAAACACGAGTAGTCAAACCTACTTGTACGAGAAGACCACGAATAAAGCGAATATGCATTTGATGCGTATTTTGACTGATTCGATGCGTGGCAAGGCGATGACGAAGCACGAAAACACTCCAAATCGCGCTGGCTATACTGGTCTGAATGGGCAACAACATTGTTTTCAGCAGTTTTCCCAGCTCTTCCTCACCACCGTGACGCACACCACGAGGGTGGCAGCAAAATAGCCGAGATATCGAACTCGTGGGTTCAGACTTGGCGCAAATATTGCCAAGCGTCGCATGTCCAGTTGATCGGCGGTCACTTCGTAGTACTGTAGAAGTTCTGTATTAGTCGAGAATGAATGTCATACCCATTGATACTCTTTCAGGATCGCCTCATAGCTCTCTGTTGGTTGTACCATAAGACAGAAAACTGTAAAGCTTCCAATGACAACAAGACTAGCGCCACAAAAGGCACCACCCAGCCAGCGATCCGACATTTTGAGTTTCGATCCTTCTCCAAGAACTCTCTGAAAAAAAACAATCGAAGTTTTTTTTCAGAATTGTTTTCATAGCCCTGCCCATTTTTATATGTGATCTCAAAAGGTGAAGGAATTGTGTAAATTTCCTAAAATTCAGTCAAATGCAGCTGTCTCTCCAAAGGGCAATTCATCAGAATTTACGCATACGTGAGTTTGCGAAGTTACAGTATTCTCTCTCACCTGTAGCCTATAGATGAACAAGAACATTGTCGACATCACGGTCAAGATCCCAAATATGGAAAGGAAAAGCTGCAATTATTCTGTTTTCTGAAAGTCTAGTCCAAAGCTACAAATTGATGTAGCGCGTGAAGACCGCTCAGCATCGAGATGGCACCGCTCGTGTAAAAGCTCGCCGGTCGAGGCACAACGACGAAGTCCATGAGCGGAAAGGCAATGATATTCATACACAAGGACGAAATCTAAATTGGTTAAAAACTTTTTTGAAACACATTCAAACCAGGAAAACGGATTGCAGAAGGCGATGAAGATTATGGACTTGGGGGGCCCGGCCGCAAACCAGGTAAAGTGCTGGCACAATTAGTAGAAGGGAGACACCGGACGAGGCGTATGTTATAACTCGAAGCCCCACGTCTCGGTGAAGTTCAATGGGCACTCGAAAATCAACGGGACTCCAGCGAGGCTTTTCCGTTGTCGGGTCGGACATTCGCGGCGTGGGTCAGGGAGAAGAGGGAAGGAAGAAGAAACAGCGGTCTTCTCTTCGATCAACACATCAATTTCCTCTGCCTGGAGAATAGCAATTCTTGGTAAGAGGCTGTATCTCAAGTATCTCGAAGGTGGTGTTGGCTTGTGCGTCGAGGGCGGGGACTCCAAGAGAGAGGAGAGCCGAGGAAAACCTCGCAGCAGCAGATGTTGATAGAAACCTCACTCGAATGAAAGCAACAGAAGAAGGAAGGAAATGCCAAGTCGTACACAGTATCGTCGATGAATACTTTATTATTGTTTTGGGAAAAGGAGGCTACGTAGAGAAAAAGTACACGGCTCAAAGGTATTCGATGCTGCTTGAAAAAATTCGGTGACGAAAGTTGTGAAACGTGTACCAAGAAGAGCTTGGTGGACACAATATAGCATGGCATGTTCGTTGAGTGGATAGCTCGCAAGATCGTGCTTTGAATCCCCTCAATCAGACTGCTTCAACGTATGATTCTCCGACTGCATTAGCCTCCAACGTAATGGAACACTTTTCCTCGCAGACTTTCCTCTCAATAATCAGCTGCCCTTTTCACGGTGACGTTTGTACTGATTATGTACCTAATTGCTCTATGATCCCTCGCAACCCAGTTCAGCGCTTGATTAATCTACCAAAGTCTGAGCTTCCCTTTGCATTCATCATCTCAAAGTGTGGGAAAGCCTTTTGCGAGGCATCATCTGACCAGTTTGGTGGGACTGAAGACCACTTCGTTGATACAAACACTTATGTATCTGCCCACGTGCATACTCTCAAAGTCGATTTGTGGGCGAAAACCGCTTGAGGGCAGGAGAGCGAAGCAGTTGAGAGAAGAAGGAAGTGTTCCCCTTGATTTGTCCTCTAAACATGTTCACTATGATTTCATTCCTTCGTGGCTTCTCATTTCGCCCGCTCAGTGCGCGTTGTTAGTGGGAGTGGACGGGGATGTGAGACGAGGCGCGTCGCGACTAATGAGAAGCAGCGACGAAACAAGCGACGATTCCTGCTCACAACTCCTTGTGAGAAGACCAATCAGCCACCCGCATGGGGACTCTTTTTTCTTCCAGCAAGCTTTTTTCTGTCAAACAGTCAACAATGGATTCTTACTGTAAGTACTGCGACTGTTTCTCAAAAATCTTCACAATTCTTCAAACCTCTAGTCGATAGACTTGAGCTTTCTCATGGACACAAAGCCCTCTGCCCTGGACTCCGATCAAGGAAAAACGTAAAAGAACCGCTAGCCGAGGTTTCAGCAGCAGCATTGGGCCGGTTCCTCAACTCATTGCGCGTTCCTCGCGCGCGTCACAGAGAAAGAGAGCGAGATAGGAAAAGATAAAAGCAACGATCGCCTTCGTTCCACCGCCCTGACCGCCAGCTCCTCCTCCTCCCTAAAGCTTCGTCGCCTCACTCGACGTCGACGAGCATGGGACGATCGGTCGGCTATGCGGCTGTCGGCCTCTCCGTTGGAGCCATTGCGGCCACAATGTTTTACATTCCCGTCTTCATGAGCAAGGTTGAGTTTGGGCTTCGTTGAATAGCTTCATCTTTTCAGATCAGCCGAATTCAAAGCGAACTCACAGTCGAGTTGGACTCCTTCAATGTTATGCAGGTGAGCTTTTAGGAGAAAGTTGATGAAACTTCTGTAGGACCTCATTTGGTCCGATCTAATGAAGGCTCGACGAGGCGAGGTCGAAGCCACCTTCAGACAAAAGCGTCAGACCCAAGTCGGCGAGTGCAGTAAGTCCCTTCTCTTCATCAGAAGAGCCCGAACAGATTGTGAGACGGGCTCCACTTGCAATCCTGGACCACCTGGAAAACCGGGCAAAGACGGAACCGATGGAGAGGACGGCGAGGATGGAAAGCCTGGAGAGCCGGGACTGCCCGGTGTGGCCGATGAACCTCCTCCACCGTATGAGGACAGTGGATGCCGCGTCTGTCCCGATGGAGAAAAGGGAACGCCCGGCTATCCTGGACCTCCCGGTCCACCAGGACAGGAGGGCGAGTCGGGATCCGATGGTAACGAGGGAATTCCTGGGCAGTCCGGTAAGTCTTTCGTTTCTCAACCGATGGCCAACCTTCTAGGCCCGCCTGGCACACCCGGAGACAACGGAGAACCCGGTCTCATCGGAAATAATGGCGAACCAGGAGAACCTGGACATGAAGGCGTCCAAGGCAGCAAGGGACCAGATGGAACTCCAGGAGAGCGCGGACCACTTGGACCCAAGGGATTCCCGGGAAATGCTGGAAACCCGGGAAATCCTGGTCAAGCCGGACCACTCGGACCTGCTGGACCATCGGGACCACAGGGTCCGGCAGGATTCCCAGGAGGCCAGGGAGGTTACGGCGAGAACGGCGGACCCGGAGAAGACGCAGCCTACTGCCCGTGTCCGGCTCGTCGCACTGTCAAGAGCAGCAAGTCCAAGAAGAGGAGACGCTTGTACTAGAAACAGCTGGTTTCCCGATGAGACTAAAGTTTCTGCCCGAAGAATGTCGAACTCATGCCCCAAGTCCGATCCTGTGTGTTCATGCAATTCAATAGCAAGTTTATACGTTTGTATTTCGTAGATACTCGAAACGTCAAGTGAAGCAAAGATATACATGAGTGAGGAAGAGGGTTTCTTCTATTACCTAGAGTAGTCTCGACTAAATCTAGTGAGAGCGCAGCACGGAATTCACTTGTGAAGAAGATTAAAGACAAGAAGATGGCTGGCAAAGAAGAAGAAGATATAAATAGAAGACCCTTTCCAGACTGTACATCAATGCCAAGAAAGATGCAACAAATGAGATGCGACTTTTGGAAATGCACTTCATGGAAGTCGACACTTGGAGATGCAACTTTCATTTGAACGATTTAGAAAAGAATTGAAAGAGAGAAGGAAAACTAAGGTTGCACGAAGAAACGAAGAAGAAAGATGAAGAGAAGCCCGTCGGTGTCTCACTTCAGGAGATGTTCTCCGCGGATGCGGCGAACCAGCTGCACGTCCGAGCGGAAGAGCGTCACGCGCTTGGCGTGAATCGCGCAGAGGTTCGCGTCCTCGAAGAGACACGTCAGATAGACCTCGGCCGCCTCCTGAAAACCAGCAATGTAACCAGAGTAACAAGAGAAAAATTCGACACAACTGAAGGTAAAACGAACTTGAAGCGCTTGCAGCGCAACGGCTTGGAAGCGAAGGTTGCCGTCGAAGTTCATCTGAAACAAGCAGTCGGTTTATAGAAGTTGGAAACAATTGAGCAATGACAAAATAGAAAATCAGCAACAAAAACTCACGCCCTGGGCGACCTCTCGGACGAGTCGAGCGAAGGGAGCTCGCGGGATGAGCAAGTTCACCGAGCGCTGCAGCTTGCGGATCTCCTGGAGGGCGCGAACACCTGAAAAATAGCGGTTAACAAACTAAGGTAAAGCCAAGAAACGTTAAAGATGGATCGAAAACAGCAAAAATTACGAAATCGTGACTTTTTCATCACGCTTTAACGGTGATGAAATTGGAGCAGCAAACTCACCCGGCTTGGCTCGCACCGCGCGAAGCGGCTTCTTCTTGCCCTTCCTCGTCTTGGGCGACTCCGCGGCCGCCTTCTTCGACTGGTTCTCGCGACGTTTCGTCTCGAGCTTCTTCAACGACTTCGTTGGCGTCGCGCTGACGCCGCGCTTCTTCGCGGTTTGCTTGATTCGAGCCATTCTCAGAGTTTTAGCGACCTGTAAATCGTTGCGGATCACAAAAATAACGACGAAACAGCGATAAAATTCGACGAAAACCAAGCGAAACAACGGAAAGTTACACAAAAACAACCAAGGCGCGCCGCGTAAAATGTAAATGAGAGGCGCGCGGCGCGAAAAGGCGACGCGAGCCGCGACGCGTTGAAACGCTCGCGCGCGTGTGCGTACGCGCGCGCGCCCGCTTTTTGCGCTCCGGGTCTGCGTCTCTGACTTTCCCGCACTTTTGTATGGCCGACTAGCAGCGAGGAACGACGGACGTCTGCCTTCGTCATTAGCACTACAGCTCGCGAAGCGGGGGTTTAGTCCCGGCTCGCCTGTAGCCACACCCCTCGGCACGTTCAGGTGAGTAACAGGGGCAAACTTTAGCCTAGACTTCTTGAAAAACGGCGCGCGTGCTTTTATACCACGAAAATTCAAACTTGTTTGAACACGTTTTTGCTATGATGACATCGAGGTTGTCGATGTCGGTGAGGAGGAAAAATTCCCGCGTAAAATCAATTGTCTTCTGCCTGAAACCGGATTTTACGCGCGCTCCTCTTGCTCTCCTTATCCGCGCATCTTCTTCTCACATCGACTTGCTTCTCTGCTTCTCTCCTAATTCACACATTCTTTTGTCTGAAATTTTGCATGAAGTGCCAAGTGCATCTCCTGTGCAATTCCCACATTGAAGCAGAGTGACGTGTCGTTCTAGCTGCATGGACGGGTACCACTACGAGCGTGAACCGCCGATCCCCAGTCATTGTGTGTCATCGACACCCAGTCCGCGCGATCTTCCTGTGCCAAGTCCTGTCGGCAACTCTTCCACTTCGACTACCGAGGTCCTCACGAGCAAGTTCGTCTCAAACGACGGTCTCAAGCTAACTATCAAGAGGACTCAATACGTGAGTTTCTTGGAAAAAACTGAAGACTTCCTTCCAGACAATGAGCGAAAGCGGCGGTGACGCGAGTATGAACGATTTGTTCTCGGCCGTGCAAGACGAATCCGATCACTTCAGTCATATTCCCGAGACGAAGACGGCGGACGGAGAGAATGGCGGCGACAAGGAGAGCGGCAACGACTCTGGTAATCGAGCCTTCTTGAGAATCCTGACCGACACGTGTTGCCCAATATGCAGATGAGGAAGGCTCGATCTACGAAGTGGAGCGCATTCTCGACGCTGAACGTCGCGAGGACGACATTTATTACTTGGTTAGTCCCAGCTTCCACCTGCTTGTTTCAGCTTTTCCCTTTCGTCTCAATCATTGCGTGTTGTCCCTAACAACTTGGCTCAACGCCAAGAATCTCAATTTCAATCAAGTCTCATGAGATGAATGGAGGTTTTGCAGATCAAGTGGAAGAACTACAGTCGCGAATACGATTCCTGGGAGCCGGAATCGAATCTCGAAACGGCCCGAGAGTCCATCATCGCTTTCCAGAACTCGGCCAAGGGCAAGAAGAAGCTCGGCGGTGGAATGGTGGGTTCCACTTCAAGGCGTCTCTCCAATGTTCAATTACACTTGTGCTCACGCAACCTCGAACCTCGCCGGCATTGCATGTAGATTGTGGTTGGTGGTCATGTGGTTGTCCGTGGCGTCCCACTTTCCCCCTTCCAATAACCTTCAAGCAGCATTCTTTCTATCCATATAGCATGGTGACTGTGATGTCCAAGACGAAAACTCTTCCTATCGACCGCCATAGACACATTGGCAAGCTCCGCTTTTGATTGAATTTTGATTCCACGAAGCTAAAAAGAAAACGGAACTTTCTCGTCGTCCAAGACCAGATATGGGAGCGCGTGTTGTGCAGGACGCGGTCCGAGTCTTTCATGACGTTCGCAAGCTCCACTTCCTGCGCCTCGTCCTCGATCGGGTGCGCTCCTCGCCTCTAAGCAGCGCCGTCGCCTCGACGAGCAGCGAACTCTCGGATGACCGTATCCCGGACCTCGAAGAAGAACGCGAGGTGCTGTGCCGCTCCTCCCTCTCCTCCTCCTCCTCTTCCCAGTCAAACATAACCGAACCACCATCAAAGAAAGCATTTTCAAATGAGTTTCAAGAAAAATGAAAATACCGTAGTTTCTCCAACACCGCACCCTGTTTCTCTGTCTACTTGCCTCTTCATTCCGGGAACCATAGCTCAAAAGCAATAACTGCCTAAAACGTCCTGTAAGACTGCCGAATAAATATTGAAACCATTTGCAGAAGAGCGAGTCGCCGGTAGAAGAAAAGAAGAAGAAGGACAAGAAGGGTCGGGGTCGTCCCAAGAAGGACGTCGACACTCCAACGCCTTCAAAGACTTCATCCACTAGCCGATCTCGTCGAGAGTACAAGGAGGATCTGCCTGACGATGATGGTCAGCCGAGTGAGGACGACGAGAAGGACAGCTAGTAAGTCTCGAACTCGCATTCTTCTACAGCAAAAAGAGTCACTCTGAAAATTGAAACCTTGAATGGAAAAAAACGCAATCTTACAGCACCCCCGCACCTCGAGGAGGCCGTGGTCGCGGTAGAAAGGCCGCCAACGACAAACAAGAATCATCGAAGGCCAACACTTCAACGACATCTTCGCCTCGAAAGTCCTTCATACAGCCAGCACCACATCGCGCTAACTGGCTCGACTACAATTCGGACGAGGATGACGACGAGGAGGACGAGGAGGTGCAGGAGAAGAAAAAGCAGAAGGAGGTGCCAAAGCCGGAGCCGCCTCCTCCGCCGCCTCCAAAGGTGGAACCAGCTCGATCGCGTGGAGTTGAGCGAGTGGACCCACGATCTGAACGAGCCGAAAAGCGCTCCATGGAGCGACTGGAGTCGCCGGCTCCGTCGAAGAGAGGACGACATGCTCGAAGCCCGAAGGTTCGAATGGGGGTGAAACATACAAAAAGCAGGTTAAGATTGAGAAGGTGGAGAAGGTTAGCCGTGAGACGCCTGTGCATGCGAATTACGGTGATCCAACGCGTAAGTCAAGACATCCTCAAAGCAATGTTGAACGCGTTTCAGCTGGCTTCGATGGCCGTGTGCAGGTTGTCGGTCTAGCCAAAGTCGGAGGTAACAAGTACGCGGCTGTACGTGAAATGGGAGGCCCAGAGCAACTTCTCTCGATCAAAGGTACAAGAGCTGCGTCAGAAGAGATTCTTTTCTTCAGACTGCTTTGAGCGCAATGCTTGGGCTCTCGTGGAGTTCCTGCTCGATCGCACCAAGTTCGAGGGCTGAGGACGTTTACTCTAAAATGGTTACTGTCTCGCCATCCTTCAATAATTTTCGCTTTTTCTCATCTTTCCCTGCATATTTATAGTTGTTGTGTAATCAAATGAGACATTTTGCTTTTTTTATGCTGACAGTGATCTCTATAATTTCGATTGGTAGGCTTACACTTGTTTATGTCTTCATGGGTAGATGGTTGTTAGCCGAACTTCTGCCACACACACTCTCTCTCTCTCTTCTCCTCTCCATTGGTGTCCAACTCTCTTCGTTTTCCGAGTTGTCTCTTAAAATTTCGTATCCATCCACTTTTTACTGGTGATTGTTTCATGTTTGTATTGTGACAAGAACTTGATAAAGCTCATTGTACTTTGAACATGCGTGACAAGGCAGACATAACATGAACATTGAACTCGACAAACAACAAGAGACTGAGTTTTTTCCCAGGAAAAATTCGAACGAAAAAAATCACTTCGCTGTTTTGACCCCTCTCGAGAATCAGACGCATCGAAACAACGTCGCAAATCAATAAATCGCCTTGATTGAATAACGGACCTACATTCGCGTCGGGACCGAATAAGGCGTCATGCCCCCAAATGCGTCCTCATGTCTCATTTTAATTTTAAAAAAATATTGCACATTTTCTTCAGTTTTGAGGCTGTTCAATACATTATTCGATTCGTTTCGACGAGCTAGGAGGTTTGCAGCAATATATTAAGAGGGGTAGCCCATTGAAAACGCGATGAAACAGTGGTCAAACGAAGGTTGGACTGGCGGAAAAAGGCGACTGGGTCGGATCCTTGAGAGTCCCCAAAGAGCGACTGGGTCGGTCCCATGGACCGTCCCGGCAGCGACTGGGTCGGCTCCATGGGCTCTCCTAAAGGAAAACGTTTACCTAAAGACGCAGGTTTCACAGCTGAAACGCATACTGTAGTTTCGCAAAGCGGAATTTGAAAAGCAAGTACATAGAGGTGCGACTTTTTCAAAAAGTGGTTGACATATGTACTTGTTTGTTTTGTTGTCGGTGTTCTTTGACAATTCGTTTTTGTTATTCCGCGTTTGCGTTTAGATGCAATTCGTGAAGGTTCTCTTGAAGAAGTTGGCCCTTTGGGCCTTCTTCTTTCTCATCGTTCACTACATCACCTTTGTTGTCGAATTGCCAAGAGATCTGTTCCACCTGTAAGCTGTTTTTCTTGGGGTTGAAGAAGGCGGTCTCGAGAATAGAATGGTTCAAGTTGCTAGGGGAAATGATAACTTGCACGGTTCATTGTAAAGGAAGGCTTTGCTTAGGAACAAGACGGTTTTGGAGACTGAGAGAGAGTTACCCCAGGGAACAGCAGAGACAGATGCATGCTCTTGCATATCATCTGGCGCTCGAGATCAACTTCCGTCATGCACTGGTTCTCTTCTGCCTCGATCTTCTTGTTGCTCTCATTGTTGATTTCTGTTCAACCCGTCTTGGTCGCGCGGCCCGTCGGGGTATGATCGCCTTGATCAACCTCGAGAATGGTGACGAGGTTGTTGTTGTCTGAGTGGCGTCATGGATTGGAATAAATAGGAAAATGATTCGCGGTTGTTCAAAAGTTTCTATGGACTGTCCTTTCTGTGAGACTTCGAGCTCATTCTTGAAAAATGAGAGAGGGAGGTCTACGCCCTTATCGTCATTGTCTGCTGTCCCAGGGCCGTCGTACCGATAAGAGCGCCGCAGTGCCCCTGCCGTTCAGCGTTTTCACCTCTCCTTTCGCCGGCGTGTCGTTCGATTGATTTGTTTTCGGGCTTTTTCAATTGAAGATTTTGCAGGTAATATGAGCCTACGGGGGATCGTCGTCTACTGGTTGGTGACAACGGCATTCGCCCACGAGTGCACCCCGAGGCTGTCAGAGTTGAGTTCGTTGTTCCCAAGCAAGGAGACGGACTTCATCGAGGTCTCTTTCCACCACTGTGACCCAACCCAACGAATTCGGCTGAATAAGTATTACGTGATCTTCATTGCCACACGAAGCCCTAATTCGCAACTACAGCCAGATGGTGGGCCAAGTCCCGAAGTCTATGGGTATGTGTCTCTCAATCGGGCCAATGTGGCATTACTGGGCGGTCAGACTCTGGGAACCGCTCGAACGGGCCAAACATCTAGCAAACACTTTACAATAGGAAGAGAGGAACCGTTCACGAAATTCACGAGAAGCGCGAGTTTGAGCTTCAACAGTCCATGGCATAAAACGATTGCATTCCATGGCAACGCATCTTCAAGCGTTTTCGCAGGTTCCCCTGTGATCGTTGCAATTGTTGAGAAAACAACTGCCACATCAGCACTCCTCCTACGCTTTAACCTCAATCCCAATGATCCCACGAGGAAGAAAAATCCTGAGCAAAGAAGGCTCATTCTTGGAACTAAAGGCCTTCCAACAGTCGCAGACCTAGAAAGCGTGCTTTCCAATGCTGTTCACTTGGAATTTTTTGCGCGAAGCGGAAGCGAGGTTATTGGCGGAACAGTGTTCAACATCATCTGGGCTTTGCCACCTCCACCGAAAAGAGTTTTTCTTTTGAACGCTCTGAATGTTGTCAACGGCAAAAGTTTGAGCTACTGCCCTCTGCGCCAGGGAATGACTTGGGCCGTGACAAACCCAACGCCGGGCGCAGCAAACGATTGCCTATTAGGATCCAGAGAAGATCTAGTGGAAGCGAATCGCTTGTATGCATGGCAAGGAACCAAATGGCCAAGTGAGGAGCAGATACCGCTAGACTTCAGTTCAACAATTACTCGGAATCCTCAGCCAACTGTCGAAGAATCAGCAGGCGATGAAGTGGAAGTGCAGTCAGCAAATGAAGCAGGCGAAGAGGTGGAAATTCCAATGAATGGCGATGTAGACGAGCAGCAAGACCATTCAACGTCATCTGCGACTACAACGGTCGAAGTCAAAATGGTGCCACTCATTGGGCAGCCCATTCTCTCCACTGCAACAATTGACGGCATGGCTCGAGCAGTGCGGGAGGTCTGCGAGAATGTCCACGGTGATTTTCGTCATCAGCTTGATCGCATTGAGCAAAACACTAAAAAAACGATGCAACAGACCGAAACTATGGCGTGCAACGCGCAACGAGAAGGGTTGGAGAGTGCAATTGAAAACATCAGACAGGAGGCCTCGAAGTTCGTGGAAGGCAGTCGGCTACAAGGCGAACAGCTAACCGCGGTGAAGAACTTGAACTTCTTTACACCGCGACAAGTCGAACAATTAAAAGAACTACCACATTTGAAATTTATTGATAACGATGATCGAAAAGAATCGGCTTTCCAATGCGGAATTTGTCAGCTGGCATATGGAAGTGCGGCTCTTGTTGAAGGAAACATTCCCAATGGATACATCGCAGGCAAGAAAATTGGCACGTCGAACTCGGCTGATTATATGAGGAAACTAAAGCGACATTATGATGATTCTTCTCAACATCTTGATGCTGTCAAACAAATGGAAGAAAAGCAGACGGCCGAAAAAGCCCGCATCTAAGCAGCAAAACCAAGCAATGCAGAAGGAACTATGAGCAAAATAGTTCGCTCTGTCTACGGCCTGCACAAAATGCACGCCGCTTACATTCAATTCCCAAACCTTGTTCGACTTCAGCAATCCAATGGTGTTTATCTCGGAAAGTGTCACTTCTCGGATGTCTCAGCGAAGAAAATCACGCTCGCCATCGCGGATACGATGATGCGACAACTAGCCTACTTTCTACGACTACATAACGATCTTCCAATTTCGATTGCGCTGGATTCTACTACCCTATCAACTGGCGAAACATACCTCGTTGTACTTCTACGTTGCATGTACGGCTATTACCCTAGTACCTATTTCGCGAGATCTTTCCTTCTAAACGGCTCTGAAACTGGTGAGGCCGTGTTCGACGCCGTCAAAGCATCATTCGAGAACTTGGGCATCGAAGACATTTTGCGATCGAGGACCGTTGGTATCTCTGTGGACGGCGCATCTGTCATGCTCGGGAATTTTCGGCGTGGTTTTAAACGCCGTTTCTTGGAGTGGAGAACGACGCCTTTTGAACCGTTGACTATATGGTGTCATGCTCATCGGTTAGAACTGACACTAAATTCGGCACTTACAAAAGACCCTCCTTCTACGTCAACGTCTACGTCAACGTCGTCCTCGGATCGTCCTCCGCGTCAATTCGGAATTCGAACGAACGTGAGACCACTAATAACCAAGGTCGGAAACGAGCTCCATCGCTTCTTCTCGTCGCATTCAACCAAAAGATCACATGAGCTTTCGGAAGTCTGCTCAGCTGAGAACATGCATTGCTACAAGTTACAACGAATAATCAATGTTCGGTGGGCGTCGAGTGAGTGGAAGGCACTTGGAAACATCTTGAAAATGCAAAAGCCGCTTCTTGTTTATTTTCGGCAGTGCAGCTCCTCTCGCGAATACTCCGAACGTGATCGAAACAGATGCCAGGCGTTCTCGACTATCCTGTCAGATCCAAAATTCTGGGCTCATTTGTCGTTTGAATTAGATGTTCTTCGTGAATTCTCGATTCTGTCTGAGAAACTTCAACGATCGGCGGGAACGTTGATTGATGTCGAAAGGCAACTTGTTCATTTCATCGAAGGCCTTGAAAATTTGGTTCTTCATGGTGGAAACGAGACTGTCAAAATGGTGCAACAATTTGACTGCAACGTTGGTCCCGACGAAGAAGAAGAGACTTGCACTTCTGAGCAATTTCTCAACGGGTGGACGCAGACGCAACCCATCATTATGAAAATGAAACACGTCGGAACAATGCAAATTGTTTTGCGTCAGCCATGGGAAGGCGATGGAACTGATGCGCTTCTAAGAGCCGCCAACAACACCGTCACTAACACCCTACGAAGTCGCTTACCCGTCTCTGACGAAGATGTTGCCGAACAAGTGGAGACTTTGAATCATATGCAGCTCTTAAGACTTTATCAAGATGCGCGTCTAGACTTTCCCAACAAAAACTATAGAAACGCAACCGTGCAGCGAATCTTGCACGAGCTCGATGAAAGATTTCCACACGATTTGAGTTCCATGCTTCGCGCCTTCCATCCTCTTGTCATAAACGCCTTCATCGACAATTCACAATTCTATGGGCTATCTTCCTCAGACATCGTGCGCAAGTCACTTCGTGAATTCTCCAAGCACTTCAAACTGAACTACGAGCAGCTACAGAAAGATTACACGCAACTATTCGTCAATGTCCTTCCACCTCAAGACCGTTTCAAAAGTTTGCGACATCACGCGGACAGAGTCTCTGTGGAGAGCTACTACTACATAATTCTCCGAGATGCGGATGCAGGACAATACACAATTCAGCCAGAGCTTCATCGAGCCATTCACATAGCGCTCAGTTTGCCGCTTTCAACAGCGGATGTCGAGAGGGCGCACTCTCGGTTGAAGTATCTTAAAGGGGAGCGTCGTGGTTCTCTTGGTGAAGACTCTGTTAATGCTATTCTCTGGTAAGCATATGAATGGTAGACTAATTCTTAAGGATTTTAATTAATGGTCCGCCACCGAATGACTTCATTCCGGAACCAACGGCACGAGAGTACTTAAAAACTCATGTCGCTCCAGACGCCTCTGGAATCGCTGACCAGAGCAGCAAATGGACACCTTTGCTTAAAGACATCCCGAACATCGGTAAGTATCATTCTATCTCCCACAACCGCTACGATTACAGACGACTTGTTGGAAACCTACAACCTTGCGTATTCCGATGACAATGAAGAGGTCGAAATCACGGGAATGAGCATGGAGAAATTCGAGGCCAACTTCGAAACAACCTTTCAGCGTCAAAAACAGAAGTTATTTGTGCTGGGAAGCGACCTGCAGATTTGAATAAAATTTCCCTCGAGAGAAGCCTCTCTCAACACAAGCTAAACATGCACACACTTCGATCGTGATATTATTGTCCACAAATCAATACTGAGCGGCGGCGACTGGGTCAGGGTGGTAGCATTTTTCACGGAGAACAAAGTTGCTGAACACTCCAGAGGTCGCCAAGCGCTTGCAAGCGTTGGACCACGGGGTTGGTCCATTTTTGCCCATTTTGGCCCAAAATAGGGTGTTTTGAACTTGGCCATGGATGTTGTCGACCCAAAACCAATTACTGAGCGGCGGCGACTGGGTCAGGGTTGTAGTATTTTTCATGGAGAACAAAGTTGCTGAACATACCAGACCTCGACAAGCGCACCCCAGAGTTGCGACTGGGGTTGGTC
>JAQIXL010000359.1:0-34899 GCA_034700245.1 Poikilolaimus oxycercus
GCACACTGAGTTGTCCCCCTAATGTAAGTCCCGCGTGGCAAGTGCGAAGTGATAGTGTGCAGTGAAAGAAAGGTGAAGCTAGTGAGAGGAGTGAGGAGGCTTTCGGGCACAAGAGCACACAGAGAAATACTCTTTCGCCAAAGCTGCCTCCCCCTCTCTCCTCCCTCAGCCCCCGATTCTTCGTCTACCCTAATTACTTTGACACTCTCTCCTCGCTACACTTCAACTCACTCAGAGCCTCGTTGACAGCACACCTCCATCATCCCCGCCCATTTGCAGCATCTCCTTCTCCTTCTCCCTTCTCCTTCTCATTGACCTCTCCTCATCTTCACCCCTAAAGAGAGAAAGAAGCAGAAGAAGGAGAAGAAGGAGCTACGGTAGAAGGTGCTGGTGCTGGAGGTCTTCTTCTCCTGTGAGCGTCGAAGGGAGCGCAGTAATCAGCTGCAAATGCGATTTCTCGGCTCGTCCGTCGTCGTCGCCTAAGTGAATCAGCCGGGCGCGCCTCTAATTATTAATCAAAACTTGGCTAATGACCACGAATTGAGGGGCGGCCGAGGCCGAAATTCACTCAGCCCCCGCTGCCTCCCGCCGAGGCGACGACCGCCGCCCGACGACGACGACGGAGGAAGACGGAGAAGAAGACGAAGACGAGGAGCAGCCAATCAATTCTCATTTATCGCCGCTTTCTGCAAATTTTCATGATTCTGAGGGGCGCCGCCGAAAACTTCGCCGAGCATTCGACGAGTCGAGAGCAAACGAGGAGTCTCCATGAAGGCCCTCGACGAGGAAGGCAAATGAAGTCCCCGAAGAAGAGCCCTCACTGTACCCCCTCCATTCTCTTTCATGGATCTCTCCGAAGACCGTGTATCAAGAGGTCGTGGAAGATGGAGGAATGTGGGAGGTCTCGTCAGGTCGAGGGAATTCCCGACGGCGGCGACAGTGCCTTTCGCCTTGATTAATTAGTTCTTTGCTGTCCCGCGAGAGCCCTTCCCGCGGCTCTTGTAGAGGTCGAGGATGGCGTCCGATTCGCCTCTAATTGCTGCCAGCCGGGGGCTGCCGCCACACCGTGAGGCTCGCTCGCTCACTCTCCTTCTCCCTCTCCTTCTTCTCCTCCTCCTTCTACTCCTTCTACTTCTTCGTCTCCCTCTTCTCCTTCTCACCGCCGATTTGCGCGCCACGAGGGGAAATCAAATAATTTCGCTTGGTTTCTGGCGACGGCGCCTTGGCGGGCGACAGCCGGACGGCCGTCGGCGTCGCCGTCGACACCTGGGCGAAGGGAAGGGGCGACGCTCCATTGCGTCCGCGAGAATTAGTGCTGCTACGAGAAATTAAGCGTGAACCGAGTCTCGGGAGCCGAGTGAATTGTGGACCCCCTCGACCTCCCCTTGAACACCCTTCCCTCTCCCCTCCCTCTCCCTCTCCCCTTCACACCTTCAGCCAGAGTCCACTCGTCCCTCTCAGCAAGGAAAGCGATGAAGGGGGCGAAGGGAGTCTCGTGTAATTATTTCTCGTCTACAGTATGCATTCTCTCGTTTGCAGTCTTCGTGCCGAGACCATCTCCTCTCGGGGCAATTCTGTCGTGGAAGTGGCTGTGCTTTTGGCTGTGGCCGTCTCCCCTCGCAGCGATCCTATTTCACACGCGCGATCGCCCTGTCATTAGGGCAGTTTATAGCGCGTCGCCCTCCGATCCGTCGCTCCCTCGCTGCACCGTCTCCAGCTCCTTCTACTTCCCTTCCTCCTCCTTCTCCTTCTCCTCGACGACGCCCAAGTCGCCGCCCTCCTTGCCGACGTCGTGGACGCTCGTCAAGAGCCCCGCCCCCGTCCCTCCCGCCGCTGCCGCTTTTTCCTAATCCAACTACCGTCTTCTTTCGGGCATTGCTTCATTAGCACTTAGCAGGCAGCCGGCTGCCGTCCTCCTCGCCTTCTCCGCCCACTACGGTAGTCTTCCCTCCTCGGCCGGACCGAGGCGCGTCGACCAGGCGCCGGGTTGCCAAGAGGCGGCGCGGGTCCAGGCTAGCGCCGCCGTCTTCCTTCGGCCGTTCCAACTTGTCGGCGCGTCCCGTTTATGTTATAATTGCGCGACTAAATGCCGTCTCCATGCCTCTGTTTATCGTCGCGCCGCGGCGACTGTCGCCTCTTCCCTTCCCGGGTCCCGGCTGGCAGCAACCATCCCTTGCTACTGTACCGTCGTCATCTCCCTTGCTGCCAGCCGTCTTCAGTCCGTCGCCGGCTCACTCAAAGACGCTCACATCTGGGTGGGCGCCTCTCTCATAAGCATCGTGTTAATTGCGAGCCTTGAAGTGGAAGCATCTTGATGCCAGGTGGTGTCTCCTCTCACTCTCCTCTTCTTCCCTCCCTCTCCTTCTCTCTTTCGACATCTCCAACTTGTACTGAATATGCATGTTCCCTCTCCTTAAGGTTTTGTCTCACGACTTTCAAGTTCCCTCCTCTACAGTACAAGCTTGAGACTTCTCTTCGAAGCTTCTTTCATAGCAGAGCGAGACGCGAGGGGGTCGAGGGTGGAGACGCGTGGTGGAGGAGCGGCTGCTTATGCCCTCTGCTAATTGCGCATTGTTTACTTTCTCAGTCAATTTCTCGTCCGATTTTTACGCGTCTCAGTGGCAAATGAGCCGCCGGCCGAGTGCGGACAGCGGCCGCCGCCGCCCTTGACGTCGACGCGCCGATGGACGACCTCGCGGCGCCCCTTGCCTCCTTCAGGTTCGACTCTCTTCCTCTTCCCCTCCCCCCCCCCCCTCCCCTCCTTCTGCCAGTGGACTGGCGCCAATTCGATCATTGGAATCAGAGGAATTCCTCCTAGCCTCGTCCTCATCTGATTCGTCTTCGTCTGCAGGGGCGACGGCGACGACTCCTTCGATCTGCCCCTCTTCGACTTCTCCTTCGCCCTCCCTCAACATGGTACTTCTTCTTCTTTCTTTCAAGGAAAGATTCGCAGGGAGTCCCGAGCGAGAGGCAGTCGACGAGGCGGCTGCTGCCTTCGCGGCAATGCGCAACTCGACGAAGACGTTGAAATGTCCAAAATGCAATTGGCACTACAAATACCAGGAGACCCTCGAGATCCACATGAAGGAGAAGCATGCGGACTCCGATGTGAAGTGTCAATTCTGTGTGGACAACAGATCTCATCCCAAACTCGCCAGAGGGGAGACCTACTCCTGCGGGTGAGTCTTCTTTCTGAGACTTCCAAGGAGTTCTCTACAGCTACAAGCCTTATCGTTGTGAACTGTGCAAGTACAGCACGACTACGAAGGGCAATCTGAGTATTCACATGCAGAGTGACAAGCATCTTCATGCCATGCAAGACCTTCCTCGGAGTCTCGGTGAGGATCTTCTCAAGAAGTACACGAAGAAGAATATCTAGGAGGACTTCCTTGCGTGGAAAGACAAGCGCCTTTGAGCAGCGTCGAGGACGAAGGAGCCCTTCAATGTGCCGTCTGCGGAGTCTTCTCCTCAGATTCCCTCGAAGAGATGGTCCTTCACGTGGAGAGAGAGCGGAATCGAACATCTCCGAGTGATGTCTCCTTCTTCTCTGGAGTCTTCCGTTGTCATCTCTGTCCCTACAACTCCAACCTCAAGGCCAACTTCCAACTTCACACTCGGACAGACAAGCATCTTCAGCGTGTGCAACTGGTGAGTCGAAGGAGAAGTTGGGGGGTGGGGTGTGATGAAGTCTTCCCTTCTTCTTCTCTTCTCACCTCGCAAATCCGCTCAGTGCTATCTCTTCTCTCGGGGCTCTTCCCCCTTCTCGCCTTTCCTAATGAACGCGCTCTTATCTTTGTTTTAATTGTAGGTGCGAAGACGACACTCCGAGGGAATGATAAGCGGCTGAGAGGCGCGAGTTGGTGGGGGAAGACCTTGAAGGGGGGAGGGCGAGGGGGAGAACGTTCTTCTTGCAGCCAGCCGTCGTCCCTTCTCGACCCCCGACCTCCTCCTTCTTCTCATTGGGACTCCGTGGCGGCGGAGTAGAGGGCGGCGTGTTTGCCCGGTCGGCGCGCGTCCTTCCTTGTCTTATTCATACTCGTATAATGCATGCTTAGCCTTTCTATAACCTCTTATTTGTTGTGCAAACTCGGAGAGACGAAGAGGGAGGACGAGGGACGACGCGGCGTGGCCGTCTTCACAGCCTCGAGCGCGCATTCATGAGGGAGACGGCGTGATTAGGCACAGTGCGGGTGGAAGGGAAGAGGGAGAAGGGGGCACAATGCCCTCTCTCGAGTCTAATGAGGACAGGGAGGGCGAAGGTGAGGGGCGGGGGGCGGCGTCCTCATTGGCCGCTCGCGACAGCCGCCGCCACTCCGTTCCGAGACTCCCTCGCCCCGGCGATCATCGTGTCGGCGTTGATCAATAACCGAAGCGTCGCCTTCTTCCTTCCAGGTCTCGCACATTCGAGAGGCGCCCTCGCTCTCGCCCTCCGCCGTCTTCCAACGCCTTCACTCCCTCAAGGCTCTTGTTCAAGTCCGCTGCGCCCCTTGCAACGAGCTCCTCACCTGGTGAGTCCTTCCAACCAAGAAGTGACCGTCTTGGCAGTGTGTCGAGTCTTCGAGAGCATTGTGCCTCGTCGTCGCACGCGGGCCGAGCGGAGCCATCGCAGCTCCTCGAATGTCGTCTCTGCCCCTTCCAGACTCTCAGTCGTCCAGCGGCCCTTGGTGAGTCTCTTCTCCTCCGAGAAGACGTTCCTTGCTTGCAGAGCACATGACGTGTCACGACGCGGACTCCTGGCAGCCGAGCCTCAATGGCACGAGAGGTGGGTGTCCCTCTTCTTCTCTCTTCCAAGTCCTTCTCGATGTGAGAGGACGCTCTAGCAATTCCCTCATTCCAGTCTACCGTAGCCTCTAAGGGGCCGAGGTCTAATCCAGCACATCATAATAGAGATTTTGCGAGTCAGTCGGCGTCGCTTTCCAGGCCGTCGCCCTGTTGGATTAAAGGTGTTTAATCAAGTGAGAAGTGCTGGGAGAGTGGTTGCCCCTTCGAGCGCCGTCGAGGACGGCCGCCTTCTCCTTCTCCCTCCCCCTCCTCTCCCTTCTCTTCCTTCTTCTTCCTTCCCGGCAGTCTGGATGGCGGCTTTCGCGCCTCGCCGAAATTAAGGCGTCTCTAAGTCTCAAAAGAGCAATATGATGAATCGGACGGGACTCATTGGCCCTCTGGGGACGCGCGGGTAATGAGAGAAGGCGCCTCCCTCTTCCTCCCTCCTCGGCCTTGGAAGTCGGCCCTGAACCGTCGCGGCCATTGTGCATTGTTTTGTGAGGACCGCGATGAGGGAAGCGAGGGGCAGGAAGGTCGTCGAGGGTGCTGTGTCTTGCCTTGCCCTCTCCCTCTCCTTCCACCTGGGGGGCACCCTTCTCGCGTCGACCATCGACTGCCTTCTTCCTTGGAGCGGCGAGTCCCTGTGGACCGCCGGGACGCGCCGATACTATGCAAGTCATCTATCTTGGCGCGAATCCCAATTAGTTGCGACGGCGGCTGCCAAAAATCTTTCCCCTCCGCCGCCGCCCCGCCGCCCTTCGCAGCACAAATTGGAGCCGTCTCGGACCTCGAAGTCTTTTCCTCCCCTGCCCCTTCCCCTTGCCTTCCCTCCCCTGCCCCTTCCCTTTGCCTTCCCTCCCCTGCTCGGCCTTCTTCTACCGCTTGCCCTCTCCCACCGCTTCCCAGTCGAGGCACTCAGAGCGCGCGCCTCGCCATTTCGCTCGTCTCCTTTCTCACAACAATTATATAATGGGCGCTGCGTAAGCGATAGACCGGCGCTGACTGTAGAAGGGCGAGGCGACAGGCATTGATTCCCCGTCTGGAGGCAACTCCCCCCCCCCCCTCCCTCCTCCCTCTTCCCCTCTTCCCCACACACTCACAGTCAACACAGTCATTCGATCCGAGGATCGTCCAGTCCCGTCCGTCTTCCCTTCTTGTCTTCGTCTCCTTCTTCTCCTTCTCCTTCTTCTTCTCTTTTAGTCTCAAGTCTCAAATTCTGGTTGCAGACGAAGAAGCCGTGGAGGAGGAGGACGACGGCGTGTTCGCGTGCGCCTCCTGCGCCTTCACCTCCCGTGAGTCTCCTTTCCCCGCTCGCCTCGCCCGTCTCGGAACCTCGCCGAGTCCGTGGATGACTAGTCTCCATTGTTCCCTTCTCGGCGCTTCTTCTCTCCCTCTCCTCACTGTTTTACCTCCTTCCAACCAGTTCTCCCTCGAGGTTCCTCTAATTTCGCCTCTCCCTCGAAGTTATGGAAATGTTTGCCCATGTCCCATGCCGACTGTCAATAGGCAGCCCTCTTCGAGGGAGCCGGCGGCCGCCGCTTTCAAGTCCCGGCAAGGCGATTCCTTCATCACGACTTTCAGGGGAGAAGGCGACAGTCGAGGAGCACGAGAAGAGCCACGACGGCCATCACGGCTGTCCTCTCTGTCCGCAGAGCGTGGAAGACGTGGCAGACCACCTAGTGCAGGTCCTTCTTCCTCCTTCTTCCTTCCTTTCCTTGTCTCCTTCAGCGAGCTGTCTCTTCTCTTCTTCTCGCCCCGTACAGTAGAGGCCTTTCAGTCCAAAACAATAGAGGACGTTTTTAGGAACACAAGATCGCGGAAGAGGCGCTGCCACGACTCCTCGCCATTCAGCCCACGGCCGACGACGCTGTCCCGTGGGTGCTTGTCTCTTCTTCCCCTCCCCCCTTCCCCTTGTCCCCCTTCGCCCTCCTCCCAGTCCGAGTTCCCAGTCCCACGGTGTCCCATTCAATCGAGGCAGCACAAAACGCTGACCCGAAAGCCTTGCAATAATTATGGTGAAGCGGACTGGGAAGGGGCGAAGGCGAGGACCGTCGTCTCCCGTCTGACTCACGCGAGAACCCCGAAGTTGCAGGGCGACGAAGCTCTTCCCCGAGCGGTGCACCATCTGCGGACTCTCCTTCCGCACAGAGCAGCGCCTTCAGGCGCACTCCCTCTCGCACGCCTTCAAGGCCTCGTTGCCCTGTTCCAAGTGCTCGCAACTCTTCGCCACGGCGGGTCTCCTTCGGAAGCATCAGAGACAGGAACATCCCGACACTCCGCCTGAACTCAAAGTATTTCTCTTTCTTTTCCTAGAGAAGGAGATGCAGAAGCGAGTGGATCTCCGTTGCGAGGTCTGCTCGGAGACCTTCGAGGAGCGCGCCTCTCACATGGCGCATCTCAACTCCGTCTCTCATCTGCACAACGCCAAGCGTCTCCTCGAACAACAGGCGAGCGTCCTCGACCTGCCGGCTCAGGTTGGTTCCCGGTCCCCTCGCGCCCCTCGGACTTCTCGCCTTCCCCTTGAGAGTGGAGTCCCGACTGGTTCTTCCTCCCTTCAACGGCCTTTCCAGGTGTTGGCCGCCCTCCAGAAGCCGCCGAGTCCCTCCTCGAAGCCCTTCCGCTGCAACGTGTGTCGCACGAGTTACGGCCAGGGCACGACCCTCGACATCCACCTTCGGTTCTCTCCTTCCCCTCTCCTTATCAATGTGGGATGGCAGATCGGTGGCCCATCAGTCTCGGATGTCGCGACTCTCCGAGTTGGTCTCCACCGGCGAGGTCGACCCTTCGAAGGCGTTCGTGGAGCAGCCGGGTGGTCCAACGCAGAAGACCATCGCGCAGCTCGTCGACATCGACGGCTCCGAGGTGGCCTTCCCTTGTCTCTTCTCTCCTCTCTTCTCTCTCCATTCATATGCGCATAGAATTAATTTCGAGGGATTTTTCGGCCTGGCGCCGCGACTCGTCGCTTTCGAGGGAAATTAGGGCGAATGGAGAGGGCGACCTCGAAACTTGCCCTCTCATTGATTTGTTTGAAGAGCGCCGCCATTCGCCGTCTGTCACAACGCTCGCGTAATTACCGTATCTCTGAGGGGAGAGGGAAGGGGGAGCAGCCCGGAAGGGTGCCTGGGAAGGGGAAGGGGAAAGGCAAGCACGTCGAGAGGTCGTGGGAATCTTCTCCTCTCACCCATCTCCTCTCTCATTAGAGACTCATCGCCGGCTGGCAGCAAGGTCTCTCTTCGACAGTCATCGTGACAGCCGGTCGAGGTGGACGGCGAAGGCGCGTAAGGCGATAAATCATTTCGCAAGCGCTGAATTGGGCACCGCCGCCGCGACGAGACTTGCGTCGAGGGCCGACACGGCAATAATTAGATACGGTGTACAATGGACGGCCGTCCAATTTCGGCTGGCTCTTCCCTCTTCGCCCCCCCCCCCCTCCCCTCTCCTGCCTGGCCAATTATTAGAAGCGAGCGAGGGAAGGTGTGCCTCGCCTCGTCCTCTCATTGCCCGCTCTGAATTCCCCTCTGAATCACTCTGCGCAAACACGGAGAGAGGCCCGAGGGCCGAGAGCCGGCGTCTTTCCCTTACTGTAGCCGTTGCAGGCAAGCGACGATCAGCAGAAGAGCGCCCTCGCCATGCTCAACATGCTGAACATGGCACAGCTCTTCGCCCCTCAGACTTCTTCCCTCGGCGAGGACGAGGAGAGTCGACGAGCACCGCGCACAGGAGTCGCGTTCCGTCGCATGCTCGAGAGCTACGGCGCCGACCTGGTGAAGCACTTCACGGAGAGCGGCGAGCAACTCCTCGGCCGAGTGGACTCGTTGCCCGACGAGGCGGTGCCCGAGGTGAGTCGTCCTTCTCTCTTCTCTTCTCTCTCGGCGACTCCTCTCACTCGACGCTTTCAGATGGCCCGAGTCGACTGTTCCACCTGTGAGCAGTCCTTCTCCTCCATCTGGGTCCTCAAGGCGCATCACGAAGAAGTCCATCACTCGCCTGTTCCCCCGGAAGCTGTTCAAGCTTTTGCCGAAAGACTTCGAAAGGCCCTCGAAGATATGGACGAAGGACCGGCGGAGAAGAAGCCGCGCCTCCAAACTCCTCCTCGGCCTCGCAAGAACTCTCCTCAGTCGGCCGCTCCTCCTGCAGGAGACCTTCAGGCGCAGATGGCGCTCCTCGGCATGATGGGGTTCCCTTTCATGGGACCGAATCCGTTCCTGCCGATGATGGGCGACTTCTTCCCGGGAATGACTCCTCCCCTCATGCCCTCGTCGGGTCATTCTCCTCAGAAGAGAGCGAGGACACGGATCACGGACGAGCAGTTGAAGATCCTTCGTCAATACTTCGACATCAACAATTCTCCCTCGGAGCAGCAGATCAAGGAGATGAGTGTGAAGGCGGGTCTCCCCGAGAAAGTGATCAAGCACTGGTTCCGCAACACTCTCTTCAAGGTGTGTCTCTCTCGACAAGAACACTTCGAGGTTCAGGAGCGTCAGAGGGACAAGGACTCGCCCTACAACTTCAGCGTGCCTCCTCAGATGAGCATCGACTTGGACATGTACGAGAAGACGGGCGAGGCGAAGGTCTTTCACTCCATCGCTGACACATTCTCTTCTTCTCTGCAGGTCACTCCACTCAAAGAGGAGCCCCTCGAGCAGGCTGTCGCCGTGACGGCCCCTCCGACGGCGCCTCCACCGCCGCCTTTCCCTTCCTTCCTCCAGGATGACAAGACCTTCTCCTCATTGCTCGGCGGTAAGTTCCCTTCGAAATCATTCAGAACAAGACGTTTACAGCGGAGCTTTTAGGAGCGAGTCTGCCTTCCACGTCGACTACCTCGGGTCGAAGGGCGAATCGAACTCGCTTCACGGACTTCCAACTGCGAACCTTGCAGCAGTTCTTCGACAAGCAGGCTTATCCCAAGGACGACGACCTGGAGATGTTGTCGAAGAAGTTGCAGTTGTCTCCGCGAGTCATCGTCGTCTGGTTCCAGAACGCGCGTCAGAAGGTCCGTCTTCCTCGAGCTGAAGAAGGGACGTTGCAGGCTCGCAAGATCTACGAAAACCAGCCGAACAGCGACGCGCAGGAGCGCTTCGTCAAGACGCCCGGCTGCAACTTCCAGTGCAAACGATGTCAACTCGTCTTCCAACGATATTACGAGTTGATTCAACATCAACAGAAGAATTGCTACAAGGACGATGGAGCTGCTCTCCTCTCGGACAATAAGGCCGTCGAGGATGCCCTGTCCGAGGAGGAGAAGGCCGCCCTCGACAAGACTCCCGCCACTCCCGCCACAGCCACCGCCGAGACACGAGTCGACAATGGAGCTGCAAGTAGTGGAGGAGACAAGAAGCGCGTCTTCTACAAACGTTGTCCCTTCTGTTGTCTTCTCTTCCACTCGCGTGACTCCCTTGCCGAGCACATCCCAGCCAAGCACGCGGAGCAGAGTCGTCGCACACCCATCCTCATCGACCTTCTCCCCGATGCAGCCGACGTGCCGACTCTTTCTGTGCCTTTGGATACGGCGGGAGCCCTCACCTCTCACGTGATCAAGACGGAAGTGACAGGCGTGGTGCCCCTCGACCTCTCCTCCAACGGCACCTTCGACCTTCTCGGCCGTGAATCGATGTCCATCTCGCCCTTCATGGGCACCTCGGACAACGAAGAGAACGAGGTTCGAGGCTCGCCCTCCTCACCCTCAGCTTCATCAAATCGTTCTCCCGCTCAGAATGCGAAGAGATACCGCACCCATCTCACTCCGATGCAAGTTCACGTGAGTCTCCTCTCTCCTTCTCCATCCTTGCAGGTGATGAAATGTGTGTTCGCGGACTACAAGACGCCGTCGATGAACGAGTGCGAGATGCTGGGGGCGGAGATCGGTCTCCACAAGAGAGTCGTCCAGGTCTGGTTCCAGAATGCCCGCGCCAAGGAGCGCAAGACCAAGGCCTGCAATGGTTCGTCGCCCTCCATCGACTCTCAATCGAGCGTCACAGGAGAAGAAGAGACACCGAGTCGATCCGCTAGTCGTTGCACTCTCTGCGACGTGGAATATTCCAGTCGATCCACCCTCCAAGACCATCTCTTCACCTCGCTTCATCTCAACGCCCTCAAGGCCTCGCAGAGAGACTCCGCCGAATCATTGCTGCCTCTCGAGAACTCGGAAGACGCTTCTCGACTTCGGATGAAGGCTGTCAGAGACCGCAAGAACCTCCGCACAACTCCCCTTTCGAATGGAAATCCGATGAAGAATCTCGCTGCTCAGTTCCCCTACAATCTCATGATGCAACCTGGTTCGTCTCCCTCTTCCCTCCCTTAACTCTCTCAGGTCTCCCGATGATGTACGACCCGAATGTGATCGGCACGCCGATTCCCTTGCTGCAGATCCCCGAAGTGGTGCAGACCTCGATCAGTGCAGACCTCAGTCAAGGAGAGCCCTGGACGCGCTTCTCACAGGACGGTCTCAGTCTCGACTCCCTCAAGGAGGAGCTCGGGGAAGAAGACGCGAAATGTGTGCGGGCGAAGGACGAGACCGTGGGATGGGCTTGTCGAGCCTGCACTCACGTCTTTCAACTCGAAGCTCTTCTCAAGAACCACCAGCGTCTGGTGTGCACGAGCTCGGACCCCGACGCGACGTCCTTCAAGCTCATCCAGACTCACTACGAGTGTGCCGCCTGCAATCTCAAGTTCGGCAATCAGGCAAGTCTTTCCCTCATGAAGAAGACAAGTCTTCAGAAAGAGTTCAAGACGCACACCGAGACGAGTGCGCATCGTCGAGCTCGCGAGGCGTTCTCGACGAGCAACCCGGTGTCCGTCGTCGTCGACAACCTCTTGTCCGACTAGCCGTGCCCCTTCCTCTTCCTCTTCCTCCTCATTCCTTTTTCCTCTTGTTTGTTGTGCTTCCACCTCCGCGCGAGAGTTGCCAAAATGTGATGTTGTGGTGTCGCGAAGCAATAGCCGTTGCCCGTTTGCCTTCCAGTCTCAGATTCGAAGTAGCCGAGTTCTCGGCCGGTGCCGTCCCCTCGCCGACCCCTCGGACTCGTCCGGTTCTCCCTTGTGATCCCTCTCCTCTCATCTCGTTGCCGATATAGTCGTCTCCTCGCATCGCTTTAACTTCTCCTCTACTCTTGTCTCTTGTGAAGAGCTGCCCAGTGAGGGAACCTCCTCCCACCCATAGTCCTCCTTGCATACAAAGAGCTCGTCCGAGAGCGCTGAAAGAGTCTTCCTTATTCATCAACGAAACTCTGTACATCTCTCAAGCTGCGTACTTAAATGTTTCTGTCGTCTACATAAAAGTTTAGAGAGCTATAATCTCGCAAAGAATACTGTAATAAATACAGCAGAAAGAGTATTCAATCGCAGAGGAAGAACATTCTTACTGGACTGGAGACATTTGGAGAATATGCTCAATGGGTTAACGCATTCCGGGCTTGACAAAAGAGCCACACACGAATCACGAGAGGACTTGTTGGTGACAGCTGTTCTTCGGGGTGGCCCCGTGCGCGCACTTTGTGCGTGCCATGCCTATTTTCCGTGACTCGAAGTTTGTTGGTCGAAGTTCTCCACTTTCCCCGCCTGTTTTTTCATCAATGTTTGCTCGTTTGTTCCAGTGGAGAAAATGTGTCTCAGGAGTCGCGACAACGTTCACTTTGCAGAGATGCGTCGATCGAACGAGCGAAGGTGAACCGCCGCGCAATGTTGCCTCGTTCGCTATGTTCTGCCATTCGAACCTTGTCGTCCACGACGACGCCCGTGAAGACGACGGGACGAACGCGCGTCATTCTCCTACATCATGGTCAACCTCGCACGCAGTTCTACGCCAAGGAGTTCGTCGCCAAGTCGGCGAGTCTTTTCTATCGGGTACCTGTTCCCATTGCCAAGTGAGTCACGTCGTTCCTTCACTTAAGAAATGAAGGTTCCTCGTCGAAACGGCGTGGTCTTCCTTCTCGACCTTGCAAAAGAGCGTCGATACACAAGGCGAGAGCGACTCGGGTGCATTAGATGTGGCCGTGCGGAATCTCGCCGCGGAGGTTCAAACCTCACTCGACGCGCTACTACCAGAGTTCCAACCTTTCGATGTGTCGACCGCCTTTCTCTTTCAAGCACCGACTATCACCGAGACTCTCGAAGGCGTCATTCGGTATGTGATCTATTGTATATCCTATCTGATGAGAATTGCAGACCAGGAATCGACCGCGTTATTCTACTACCTCTTTATCCGCATTTCTCATGTTGGAAATCGGGAGCTGTGTTGAATGCTGCTGCGGGCTTCCTGCACAAGAGGACAGTTCGTTCGAGTAGAGACGGCACCCGCTTGGACGAGTCTCTTCGAGCTGATATTCGTGGTTCCTCAGCCCACTTTCGGGTATCGACGGTTCATCGCTGGAATACTCATCCTGTACTCGTTCAGGTAACTCTTCATTGTCTATCAACTTTCTTGTTTCTAGTTGTGGGCGAAGCGAATTCGCGAGTCCCTCAAGGGTCAAGACGCGATTCTCTTTGTTGCTCCGATTCAACGCGGCTATGGCTCCTACGATTATGAGCGTAGCGTGTGGGCGACAAGCGAGAGAATCGCAGAAGCCGTGAGGGGAGCTGAAGGAGAAGAAGGCTCCGTAGAGGGAGCTCGCTCCCTGCCTTGGCTTCAAGCTTGGTCTGACCTTCCCAAGTTTATTTACTTGTGTGTGTTCAGGTACAACAGTTGGGATAGCTGGCCCCTGCCGGGAGGATGCAGCCGACCGTCGATCTCGTCTCAGTTGAAGCGACTTCGAGAGAACGGAGCTCAGCGAGTGCTGGTTGTGCCGGCGACTCAGTTCTTGCCGGACGCCCACTTTGACCTTCTCACCGTCGTCCCTCAACTCCTCGCGAACGAGGTGCCCTTTCCCTCGTCTCATGAGGTGTTGCGCAGGAGAAGGTCAGTCTGCTGACTCCGTCATCCTCGTCACGCGTCCTGCTCGTGCATGGCCTATCTGAGCTTGTGAAGAATCATCTGCTAGGAAGGGACGATGCCCAGTTGAGGCTTTACTGCAAGAACTGCCGTCTGAAGGAGTGCGAGGCGACTCGATTACTGCTCACGTCTGCCTCCTCGAGATAGTCTTTGTAAGAGAATTTAGTTAGAAATGCTAGAGTTGTGAATTGGAGAGAAGTGCCTTTCCTTGTACATTCGTGCTGCCAATAGCTAATATGAATTTCCATGCGAGAATAGACCAATTTGGCTGCATGTCGGAAATTGTTTATGAGAAAAGAAGAAAGCACCAAAATGATGAGGTTAATCTCGAAGACGTTCTCCTCTGACGTGATCCGAGACACGATTGGCCAAGAGGAGAATGGAGTGGTGGACATGTCGCAGCTGCTCGCGCATCTACAATTGTTGATTCTTGGAGGGGCAGCGACGGCGAGACGGCGAGCACCCCCATAAAGCGCCCCCTCGGGCCTCGCCCCACTAAGAATTACGACAAAGAAAAGCCTGCGTAGAAAAGACTCACTAGAGCTCGTAGAAGGCACATCGAAGGATCTTCGTCTGTTCCCTGAAACTCATAGATATTGTGGGAATGTTTGAGATCTCACCTGGGGACAATCTTTCCTACCGTCACACATTTGAGAGGTGGAGATGCAGATGAGGTAGGAATGGGTAGAACGATGGGGACATTCGAGACGACGATCTGACTGACCAGCACAACCTTCAAAGAAGAAATACCCCCCTGCCAGAGAAGAAAACCTCGTCGTCTTCTCCTCCGACCATCATCTGAAAGGAGGATCTCGCGCAGCTGTGGCTCATCACTTCTTGGTGTGGTTGACTGGTTAAGACCCCTGCAACTCTCTAGGAACTGAAAGATCTTCAAACCTGATGTCGGCTCTCATGTGAAGGATGGAAACCGCGGCTCGCGTAGTCGGATCTCGGTGTCTGTTTCTGTGAGTTCTGCCGAAAAGCTGAGTCCTCAACGTCCTTCTCAAATCCTCATCCACTCTAAAAGATAACGACAACAGCAAGGAGACTTACAGACTGGAAGAGGCTACTGTAGCAAGAACGAAGGAGAGGACGAGAAGGAGTCTGAGATGGCGAGCCATGACTGGAGGGAGGGAGGGAAGAGGCGATCGATGAGGGGCGATCTGCCCTGAGTGCTTGTATAAACCGCCCCAAGGAACTCGAGAAGAGCTCATAAGGAATTCCCGTGGGAGCGATGTCCTCGACGACGGCGGCCGTCGAGGCGAACGCCCTCCACCAACTGTCACCTCGCCGATCACCCTCTCCCCCACATCTGCCACCAGTCCGGAGACCTCTCTGGATGCTCTGGAAGAATGAGGTCCACGGCCTCACCGCCATTCTCACGGTCCTCCCCCTCTCCCTCTCTTCTTTACAAACTCTTCTTTAGACTTCAGCCTGGTCAGTACGTTTTCTCTGGATAGCGGTTATCCTGCTCGCCCTTGTTTGTTTCGTGGGCAACACCTACAACATTCTGTATGAGTACGCGAATTATCCGTCGCCTTCTCTGCTGGTTCCTCGCCAGGTTCCCTTTATTTGCCTTGTCCGAGATGAAAGAAGACGCCGGCCGTGCCATTTCCGGCAATCGTCGTGTGTCCGCGAACCGCCGACGCCTTCAACGAGACTCGCATCTTCGAGGACATGGATGAACACTTGGAAGGACTCGACAACGACACTCGCTGGCAACTCCTCGCCTTCTTCGTCGCCGGCAGTGGATTCGGCAACTTCGACGCTGCAGTAGCGTCTCTCGACTCGGATCTTCTCTCTTCTCTGGCTGAGCAATGGAGGGCGGGCAGGGCGTGGCGGGAGCTCTTTGATCAGGTCTTCGTCGAAAGTGGCTACTCCTGTCAAGATCTCTTCCACACGTGCAAGAACGGCACCTTCAACTTCGACTGCTGCGCCGCCTTCGAGGAGACCTTCGTTTGGTTGCGGGGGCGATGCTTTCGAATGGGAAACTACAAACAAACGGACTACGACGAGTACGGGAAGCTCTCGCTCTACCTCCACACTCTTCGGAGCAGCATCGCCCAACACGGAGAACAAATGGTGGGAATGAATCATCTTCCTCGATAGAAATCTCGCAGACGCAGCTCGTCATTTATATCGGCGACGGCTTCGACGAAGTGCCACCCACCCCCAAGTGAGTAGAGGGGAAGAAGGGAAGGGAAGACTCTCAGATATTTCTTGAATGCGCAAGAGTGGAATCGAATGAGATTCGCTCTGAGAAGAGTGAAGATGCTCGACAAGGGCCATGACTGCGAAGTGAAGTCGAGGGGAAGGACTTGGTGCTATCTGCATCACTGGATGAAAGAGAGACTCTGGAAGCCCCATGGTTGCACTCTCGCCTACTCCTCTTTCTTGGGAGACTCCTCTGACTTGCCCGTGTGTCATCCTCGAGTCATCGTCGACAACTACACCCACATCATCAGTGACACTCTCACCGACCACTCGGTTTCCTCTCTTCATCTTTCACTTCTTTCCCTTCAGTGTCTTCATCCTTGTACTCGAGACGACACTCGCGTCGCCATTGTAAGCACGATCGCCTCGAACCAGAATTATCCGGGTTACAACTTTCGACTTGAAGCTTCTTACACAGATCTCCAGGTCTCACTCCCTTCTCACAAGAAAACTGAAAAGTGTTCCAGTACGAGGACTACATCGAGAAGGAGTTCACCACCTGGCCAGGCTTCATCTCTCAGATCGGCGGTCAGAGTACTCTCTTCCTCGGTGTCAGCATCATCTCAGCCATCCAGGGTCTCCTTCTCTTGCTCGACTACTTCAAAGCCAAAATGTTGAAAGTGTTGCAAAGCATAAAGAGTTGGTAAGAGTGTACAAGCGGCTTCCGCGTCGCCTTCTCCTTTGCCAGTCTCGACTCGTCTTGAGTCGAAGGTCGTCCGCCTCGCAGAAACCAGTTGTTGTACCTGCATCATCAGCGGCTTCTTCGTCTTCTTCCACTCAGAGACGCTCCTTGTTTGCCCGAGGATCTCCACTGGGGCAGACAGCGTTTTCTCTGTCGTTGAAAAGGCCCTCCACGTTCTCACCTTCTTCTCGCCAAAGGCAACGTGTCCACCTCTTTAATAAGGACTTCCCCGAGGGAAGGTGAGTGTTGGTTGTTCTCAGTTTCTTCTGAGACTTTTTCCCCTTCTCACTCTCGTCCCTTTGATAGTTTTGTTCGTCGATTGTCTCCAGAGTATTTAAGACTTGCGAGGGTCTTTCTTCATTCGCGAGATGTTCGCGTCATCGCTGCGTCTCGTCGCTCGAGTTGCCGTCCCTGCTGCTAGAAGTAAGTCTGTTGGTGGAAGAGAAGAGGTCGAAGGACATCCCCGACTGCCATCACCGCGACTGCAAGGAGAGAAGGCTTCATTGGTGATCTTCGACAAGGACGGCACCCTCGTCTGCTTCCACTCCATCTGGGTTCCCTGGGCAAAGGAAACCCTCTGTAGGTGCTCCTAGGCGAGACGAGCAGCGTTCAGACTCGAAGCCACCACCGGCCTTCCTCTAGCCGACAAGGTCTGCCGACTACTCGGCTTCTGTCCCAAGGAGAACAAAGTGACGACGGGACTTCTTGCTGAAGGAACTCTTCAACAGATCCGAGATGCCATCGAGGAATTGCTAGAAGAAGAGGGATTCCAAAGAGAAGAGGTACTTTCTTGGGAGTGGAAAGGAGAGAAAGTGCAGGCTCGGCGAATTGTCTCGAAATGCGTGCTCGATTGTGAAGGACCAAGTGAGTCAGCTCTGAAGGAGACACACGATCTGTTGGTTTGTCCTTCTCTCTCTTTCTCTTTTCCTCCATAATCCTCCACATCACAATTGTTTGTGAGAGTAGGGGAATAGTTGATGGAGAAGGAGGCTTCTCACGTGAAAATGCTGTGGAGGCCGCCTCGTGAAAGGGCTTCCCCCTTCTCCCTTCCCCTGCAAGGAATGCAATTCTTCTATTTCTCTGAAACATCAAAGCGACGTCATCCCCTTTTCGCGCATTCCCCATTTTCCCTGCAAAAGTTCGACAATACAAAATCTTGCCAAGAACCAAAGCGAGCAAAGAGCGACAAGCCAACAAAGAGAAGAAGAAGAAAGCAGCACAGAACGTGGTTGTAAAGACGAATTGAAGGAGCTCTTCTCGGAACTGAAGCGCCAGTCGGTGAAGATCGCCGTCTGCACATCAGACAGCAGGTTTCCTTCTCTTCCTCGTCGAGAGAAGACTCTGCAGACTCGGCACCGAGGCCACACTACGCACGCTCCGCGTCCGCCACCTCGTCGATCGTCTTGTCTGTGGGGATGACCGCGACTCGAGACCGAAGCCGAGTGCCCACAACGCCCTTTCCATCTGCAGAGAGCTAGAAGTGCGTCCTGAGGACGCCCTCGTCGTCGGCGACACGCAGGTCGACCTCGACATGGGCCGTCGCGCTCGACTGCGCGCCTCGGTCGGCGTCCTCTCGGGCATCGGAGACCAGTCCGAGTTGGAGCCCTTCGCAGACTTTCTTGTGAGACTCTTCCAGAGACACTCAATTGCAGGTTCCCTCCATCGGTCATTTGCTGCCAATAGTGATGGGGACAGAGACGAGGGAGAAGTGATCCTCCCCCTCGCCTTCTTCCTCCATCCCCTCTCCCCTAGAAGAAGTCTTCTCCCCTCCACTCCTCTCCCAAGCGATTGCAACAGACGAAGGAATAAAGAATTCGTCCCTTCTCGGTGGTTTTTGTCCTCTGACTGTTCCCCTTGAATCTTCGCCCCTCACACTTCAATCAGAGGGCGCCGAGGCGTTCCTCCATGCCATCGCCCGGCCGCCTTCTGCCCTCCTTCCGCCTTCTCCTTCTAGTCCTCCTCCAGCTTCTCTTCTCCCTCCCTCTCCTCGTCGAGGCTGTCGACGTCTCTCTCGAGCCGCATTGGTGGTGAGTCTTCTTCGTCTGGTGTCTCCTTCCACTGAAATCCGTCTAAATCCCTGATTTCGCGCCTTTTTCCGCAACATCTGCGATGGAAGATGAGAGAAGATGAGAGAAAAGGAGCAACAATGGGAACCATCTTTTTGTTGCAGGAAACTCTTCTCTCCACACACTCAACTAGCCGAGGTTGAGTCCTTCTCGCAGAAGAAGAAATGAGGAAAGATGTTCAGTTGAAGGGGAGTCTCCATCCAACTCTCTTCCGTCATCTCGAGAAGGACTCTCAGCTTGTGAAGGTCCTCCGAGAGGCGATCAACGAGACGATCGCCGAGTGTCGGCGTCTTCGTGGTGGCGGCGGCGAGAGGGACGTGTGCCGCGTGAGCCACGGCCGCCCCTTTCAGCCGCTCTTCCCCGCCGTCCGCTCCGTCGGCAAGGCTTTCTTCCATTCTCCAAGTCTGCAGAGTCGCGCGACTTCGCCTTCCTCCTCTCGCTGTCCACGTCCTCGTTTGTGCGAGCTGTGGCGAGGGCTTGCTCCCTCGGTCGTCTCTCCACTTGTAGTTGTGATCCTGAGCGACGAGGCCCGGTTCACTTGCTTCCTCTCCACGACTGGGCACCTTGTTCGGGCGATGCGGGCAGCGACAATCTTCCCGCGGCGAGGAAACTCTCGAAGTGAGCCTCCTCGTCGTGGACAAACACCTTTGAGGCGTCTCATCGATCGTCAATACTTCTGCCTTCTTCCCGCCGAGACGAGGCACGTCCTTCTTCACAATATCGCCGTTGGCCGAACTGTGAGACGAAGAGAAGAGAGAAGAGACGCTTGTAGAGAGTCGATGGCCACATCCACTGTCGTTGTGCATCCGCCTTTGGCAGTTGTCGACGGAAGAGATGCGAGGTCTCCTCTTCTACTCAATTCACACTCTTTGCAGGTTAAAGCGAGTTCTCTTCCCGAACTTGGTGCGAGGCTAACGCGAGCCCTCAAAAGCTCTCAACGACTTCGACGAGCAGCTGAGGCGGAGCTCCGACAGCCGCGGTGTCTGAAGAGAAGTGTCAGAGAGCGTCATATGAAGGGACGGTGAGACTTCTCTTGTTGCTTCCACGGCTCAGACTGATCCCACTCTGGTTTCTGAAGGAGGAGACGGTGGAGGAGTTCTTCTTGGGAGTTCCCGTCTAGAATCGCCTCGCGCCTCTCCAATAAACCGTCATGTTTTTGTGTGTTGAAGTGAGGGAAATGGAACTGGAAGAAGGGAAGAGGAGAGAGGAGAGACGAGGTGTCTTTACGAGGAGAGCCCGTCCCGCCCCGTCCCTACTGTAGGGACACGGCTGTAAACCAGGCTCCCCAGCCATGTTCCTTTTATGGTCCCCCGGGAGATGCGTCGTCCAACTGACAGCGACCCCGCGCTTCCTTCCACCTCCTCTGAGGAACACCTCCAGCACCACCACTTCCTCTACAAGGGATGCCGTCTTCATTGCCACACTACTTATTCCTCCGTCTTCACTTCTGTCGAAGACTCCTTCTCTCATGAACACCTTAATCATTCTTATTACTCCTTTCTTGTGCCTACAGTCAAAGGCTGGCTTCGTCTCCTGCTTGCAATATCTTTGCTGACTTGGTGTCGGGCGACGACGCCGCGTCCTCCGCCGCCGGTTCTCCTCCAGGTGAGGGCGTCTTCTAGCGGGATGTTCAAGGGAATGGGGCGTCCATTCAATTCTTGTGACTCACGAGGTCGAAGAACCAATGAAAACGTCTCCTCGCCCCTCACGACTTTCTCACTTCTTTCCTTCCTTGCAGGGATGCAGCCCCGAGATGCTCCTCGTCAAGAACTACAGACAGGTCTCTCTCCTCTGAGAAGAAAGAGTTCGTGTAGATGCAAGTGATGTGTCGGAATCAACCGGCCGTCGCCGTGGCGGCCATCGAAGGCATCTCCGAGGCGATGAAAGAGTGTGGAGCACAGCTTCGCTTCCAGCCTTGGGATTGCTCTCATTTCACTTTCTTTTATCGAGAGCCACAAGTACTCAGAAACGGTAGACGCGGCCCGTCTTGACCAACACAAAGAGCAGGTTACCGTGAGTCAGCTCTTGGTTGGGCGCTCACTGCTGCCAGCTCTGCTTGGGGAGTGGCCCAAGCTTGCTCCGAGGGCTGGATCGACGAGTGCGCCTGCAGTGACAGCAAGAAGTCTGTGCAACATCTCAAGTGATAAAGACTTCAGAACTTGGAACTGGAACGGATGCTCGAATGGAGTTCAGTATGGAATGGCCCAGTCGAGGAAACTCCTCAATCGCTCGCCCACTCCAGCTCATTCTCCATTGAGAAAGTTGGAGAAGCACAACCAGAAGGCGGGCAGATTCGTGAGTTCTCTCTGCTTCTCTTGGATGGTGTGGCAGGCAGTGAAGAAGACGCAGAAGACGCAATGCAAGTGTCACGGCGTGTCCGGCTCGTGTCAACAGAAGACGTGCTGGAAGAAGACCGCGCCTCTCAACGAGATCACCGAGTTCCTCATGGACAGGTCTCCCTCTTCCCCTTCCACACCAAATCCGAGTCTTCAGATATCGAAGGGCGCACGAGGTGCGTCTGGGCGAGGAGGTGAAGGGACGCAACGGGGATCTCCTTTATGTGGAGCCCTCACCGGATCATTGCTCGGAGAAGCATCGCCTGCCTCGAGTCTGCTCCTGGAGGAACGAGACTCACTCCGAAGGCAACTGTCCAGCTCTGTGCTGTGGACGAGGAGTGAGTGTAAGTTCTTTCCCTCCCCTTCAAGTTCTTTCAGATCACTCACGAAGTGAAACCCTACAAATGTGACTGCAAGTTGATGTGGTGTTGTCAAGTGGTCTGCAACGAATGTCTCCAGCATCGCTGGGTCTCCACTTGCAACTGACTTCTCTTCCCTTCCCCTCTCCCCTTCCCCTCCCCCTTCCCAGAGTGTCCTCGATGTGTGTACAAGGAGAATAAAGGCGTCGTCCTTCCCAGGATTCCCCTCAGCTCTGATTGAAGACAAACCCGCGACGCTTCAATTTCCGCCGGCCTTCTCCCCTCTCCGCCACGATGAGGGACGAGCGGGAGGGGAGGAAGACGAAGGTCGTCTTCCTCTTCCCCGTCCGTCTCCTTCTTCGCCCTTGTCGACCACCGCCGCGAGGGCCAACTTTATTCTCCTAGGTCGTAAAGCAACCGCGATTTCGTCCTTTATGACTGGCAAATTGAGAGGAACGACGATGTCGAGACAAGAAAGAAGACTCGTCCTCCTCCCTTCCAAGGAGAAGAGCAAATCGAAGATGAGGGGTCGAGGTGAAGAAGGATCAAAGAGGCAAGAAGAAGAAGGGAGAAGAAGGAAGGGGAAGGCAGGGATGACCTCCCCCTCCAGGGTTATTATGGCCGTCCTTGATTCCGGTCTTCCCTCGCTCCCTCACCGCGGGCTCCTTCCCAAATCCGCCGCTCGTCCACGCAAAAAGTGGACCGTTGCCCCGAATTCCACGCTTTCCCCTCTCTCGCCTCTCCGCTTCCTCAGGGCGTTGTCTCCGTTGACTCTCGAGAGTGGACTGTTGAATGGCAGAATTGTTGACTGCCTTCCCTCCCCCTCCCTCCATCCCCCTCCTGTCACCTCCAAACAGTGGCGGCCTTCGCAGATCCGCCGCGGCTACCAGTTGACCGCTCTCCCTGCACCCCGTCCTTGTCCCTCCATGCGTGTGTTATCCCGTGTCGCATCGCCGCTCGGTCGAGTGGCCGTTCTCCCAGAGCTCGCCTCCTCCCGGCTGTCGCCTCTTCTCTCCTCCCAGCTGACAACCTGCAGGTGCCAGCCAGTCAGCAACTTCCGCGATGAGGGGGGAGCAGCCGCGAGTGCGCACCGTCGTCCTCTATCGTTCTCAAGATGAAGGAGACTCGAAGGAGGAACGTCGCAAAAAGAACGCCCTAGGATTCTCTATCGGTGAGTCTCTTCGAGTTTCTCTTCGAACTTTCAACTCTTGTGACATCTGTTGCGAGCTTTCTCTTGTTTTACACTTCTCCTCGAGGGGGCAGCATGACTGCTGCAAGTGCAACGTCAGAGGGGGCAACAGAGAGAAATCCGAGGAGAAGGGGCAGAAGGGGCAAAGCAGAAGGAGATGCCTGCAGTCGGCGGCCGCAACTCGCCTCGCGGACCCATGGGCATTCTCGTGAAGAACGTCTTCGAGTCGGGACTCGCCGCTCGTTCCCGCCTCATCCACCGAGGTCCTTCTCTTCTTCTCCATTCAAGTGTTTAGGCGACGAGCTTCTCTCCATCAACGGCATCGATCTCACGTCGAAGACCCACGAAGAGGCCATTCTCACCTTCAAACGTGTTGCTCGAGCGGAGACGTTGACGGTGGAGTTGGTGCGCGTGGAGGATCGGATGTGAGTTGTCCCTCTCCACTCGAGGTGCAAGGAGTCTCAGCTCTCCGCCCGTGGCGACTTCCAGCTCGCAGCCGGACAGCGAGGAGATCTTCGCCATGGTGAGAGAGATCGCCATCCCTTCCCTCGCCGGCCCTCCACTCTCTTCTCCTCCTCCTTCTCCTCCTCGAGAGCTCAAAAAACCGCCGCTTCATCGCCTCTATTTGTTGTGGTCAGAGAAGGAGAAGGAGGGCGAAGGCGAAATCGCCTCCGGGCGACGCCGCCGTCGGCAGTAGTCGCCGCCGCTTCTCACCTCGTCCACTTTCTCTTTCTCTTCGCATTCTTCTTCTCTCTCTTTGAAAGAGAGAGAAGCAACTCCTCCAACTCCTTTCCCCTCAGATGTCGCGTGAAGGGATTCCCTGTTTGAGTTCTCTTCTCCCTTCTCTCTTGGCGTCAATCCGGCTGCCGAGACGAGCGTCCAGCTGGCTGCAGCTAATTTCATTCTCTTCGAGGCGGGTCATCCCCTCCTCTCCCTTCCCTCTTGCCCTCTTCTCCCCTCGAACCGTCCATTTCCTTTCGAGTTGGCGCAAAACCGGCGCTAAGCGCCTTTCCGCGGCGACTCGTGTTCGTCCCTCGTCGCCCCTGCCCTGTCCCCTCGTCGCTTCTGTCCGTTATGCGGCTACAATTCGACTCGTCTCCTTCAGCAGAATGAGCCGTTCCGTCGCGGTGCCCGTCACTTGAAGAAACGCGGTGGAATGGAGCGACGTCGAGTGACGATCCTCCGTTCCTCTCTCAGCCAGAGAATCGGACTCGGAATCGCCATCGAGAGCGAGGACGGCACTGAGAGGTCTCTCTCTTCTCTCTTCCTCACTTCTTTGCAGAGTTCTCTCGGTGCACGTGGAGGAGGTCTGCGAGGGCACCCCAGCTGCTTCTTCCGGTCTTCGAGGGGGAGACCGTGTGTGGGGAGTGCAAGGTGCATCTTGTGAAGACCTCACACGGAGTCAATGTCTCTATCTCTTCCAACGACCTTCCACAGCCTTGCAGCTCATCGTCTCTTCCGGGTGAGTCCTTCTCCCTCGTCCCTCTCCCCCTCTCCCCCCAATGTCCTTTCTTTACATTCCTCTCGTGCGAACACGCAGAAAAAGCGCGGTGCTCGAGCCGAGAATTCCAGTCTTATCAACACAACAAGCAAGCTGATTTACGGCGAGTCGAGGGCGAATTCGCCTCTTCGAGCGAGCCTCTCGCCCCTCGACCCGCCATCATTCATTCTTCTCTTTCCTTGCAGAACCTCCAAGACGCGGGTTCAAGCCGGCTCTCGCGTCGCCTCGGACGCCTCGTCGTCGGGTAAAGGTGAGCTGTGGACGGGGGACGGGGTGCTGGGGGCATGCTGCTGAGAGTCCATTAGGAGAAGCAGTCAGCGGTTATCTTGCCTTTACGGCCTCCACGAAGGCGTCCCTCCTTCTCCTTTCTCCTTCTCGTTCGTCCCGCAGTTGTTTGCCTGTCCAAGGCATTCCATCCCTTCTTCTTCTGCACCTCTTCCACATTCTCGCTTTCCAACTTCTTCCCTTGCAGAATCTGAGGAGATGGCCGAGGCGGGCCACAAGTCTCACTCGCCGACTTCCTCAGAGGACTCGGGCTTCCAAACTCCGCAGGCTTATGTCTCCGTCTTCGCCCCCGACTCGCAATCCCTCTATGGACAGTATGATCGTCGCATCGCCGACAACAAGTTCGTCCTTCTTCTTTTTTCTGTCCGACTCGCTTGACTCGAAATGTGACTCTCGTCATTGTTGGCGTTTTTATCTGGAGAGAAGAGAGAGCGCCGAAGGATGTAAGCAGCGCCATGAGACCCGCTGATAAGAGTGTTGGCCTTGCAGGAAGACCCTCCGATTCGCGCCCCTCCAGGTGCCCGTCGTGGAGGGAGAGGGAAGGCGCAGCCCCGTCGCCGCGCCCCTCATCACTCTGCCGCCGACACCGAGAGGCACCTCGCCTCGTCCCATCACACCCAGGGCCACCAATGGATACAAGGTCGCCTCGCAACAGTGAACACCCGAATGCAAGCATTTCAGATAGAGCAAGAGGAGGTGCAGAAGGACGTCCTCGTCAAAGTCTCGGTGCAGAAGACCGAGGGCGAGCACGAGGAGAGAAGGGCGAGGGTGGTCAAGGAACAACTCGAACAAGTCCATGTCGACCTTCACTCAACACATCTCATTGAGAACGGTGTGGATGAAGAAGTGGAGACGAGACTCGAAAGTCGCGAGGAATCCGTCGAGATCCTCGAGTTGAAGGAAGAAGAAGAAGAGAAGCGAGTGGAAGAAGTGCCGACTGCCTCCCTCATCCACTTCGAAGAGCCTTCTGTGGCTGAGACGAGAAAAGTGGAGTCGCCTCCTTTGACTTCTCCAACGCGAGATTTCGAGTCGCCGGCCCTCGTCGCTTCTTCCACTTCATCCTCAGGAGTCTCTTCTCCCCCTCCTCCAGTTACTGTAGCACCTCGTTCTTCTCGTTCTCCTCTTCAAAATCGCTTCACATCAACAGAGACCACGTCGACGGAGTGGAAGCCGCCAGTGAAGACGACGACTGTCACCGAGATTCCAGCGTCGCGACCTTTGAAGCCGTCGGCCTATCAGAGGATCGCCGACCTCCCCACCCACCACGAGACGACGCCGCCACCGAAATCGGGCCCCGGCAAGTTGAACGCCCTCATATCAAAGGTTTGCTGTCCTTTGGAAGCACGCCTTGCAGTTCTCCCAGCAAACGGACACCGTGCCGATAGCACCAGCACCTCTCTCGGCTAAACAGCGCATTTCCTCGCCTTCGACTGCCTCTCCCTCGCCGGCCTCCCCTCGATACATCACCACTCACGCCTCGAAAGACGCCGTCCTCAACAGGCATTCCTTCTCCTCGAGAAGAAGAACAAAAGCGAATTCCAGAGGGCCTCGCTCATCCGTGTCGCCCAGCCCTCGTTCCGCGGGCGTCTCTTCTTCGCTCGCCTCTCCACATTCGCCCTCATCCACACGTTTCACATTTTCAAGGAGAGAGGTCGAGAGTCCACGAGAGAGTCCCCGTTCCGAGGAGAAGGAGAAGAGACTCTTCTCGCCTCTTCCCAAGGCCTCGCCCTCCACCGACTCCTCTGTCGCCGAGGTCGAAGTCACTCTCACTCCACAAACCCGTAAGTATTTTCATCAAGAAAGATTCAACTGCTTCAGCAAGCTCAGCGGGTCTCGATCCTCGTCGCTTTAAAGGAATCACCGAGGAAATGATTATCGGGAGAAGGGAGGACGCGGACGACGAGAAAGGGCCTCCCAAGTCGCCCCTCTCACCTTCTCGACTCCCCGATCGACGTCCCACTGAAGAAGAGGTTCGAGGGAAACATCACACTAATTCTTCTTGTAGACAGCCGAAATTCGGGCTCTTCTCGGTTCGGAGTACCAATACTACGACATCTTCACAGTACGCCTCATGCGCCACGCGTCTGTTCCTGATGGCTCAGTGGGACTTCTCGTCTCAGAGTCCGTCCTCCCCGATGACAACTACATCATGGTTCGTCTTTATATTTTCCAGAATCTTTCTCCAGGTTCAACGAGTAGTGAACGGAGGTCTGGCGGATCGCGAGGGCACGACACTGCGAGGCGACCGCGTGTTCTTCATCCAGGGAAAGAGCACGATGCGAGTGAGTGATTCCCCCTCCATCTCCCTTCTTCTCCCTCTCAGATGTCCTTGAATGACGCTCGCACGCATCTCAAGGCGGAAGCCCCGAAGGTGACCCTTGTGCTCGGCCGTTATCGCAACAAACTTCTCACCCCCGTTGTTTCCGCTCGTCTCGAAGAATCTTCCCGTAAGTTTGTCTTAAGAAGTTCTCACGTGGCAGTGTCTCTGAACCCGGCGACGTTGAAGTACGCGGAGGACACCTTCGACTTAATCCTCACGAAGGGCACTCACGGAGTGGGCCTCTCTCTCGACGGAGGAGTGGGCTCCATCCACGGCGACTGCCCGATCATCGTCAAGCGCCTCTTCCCCGGTGAGAGGCCTTCGCCCTCTTCAAGACGTCTTTGAGGCGGCGTGGCCGAGCAAAGCGGCCGTGTGCACGTCGGCGACGAGGTTGTGGCCATCGACGGCGTCTACCTCAAGGGAATGAGCTATCTGGATGCGTGGCGCACGATGAAGAGTCGCCCCGAGGGCCCCGTCACTTTGAAGATCCGTAGCTGCCTCCTCTGAACCTCTCTCTGCCTCAAGTCTTCTCCTTCACAGAAATCGAGTCCACACTTCTATTTATATATAATATGACAGAATGTGTATTTTGTTGCTTCTTGTCAGACAAAGATTCATCGAGAAAGGTGCAGAGGGAAGAAGGACAATGCATCCTCCGAAAGAGGCCTCCCTTCTACAAATTGAGAGCTTAACGGCTGTGGACGGGCTAATGCTTGGAGGACCCGCCCCCTCCCTCCTCTTCTCGAGGAGCCGCCACGCAGTCCCATGCGAAGAGCGCGAACGTGAAGGGACGAGAGGGCATGCACGTCGATGTGGACCGTCCTCCTGCTGCCCCTTCTCCTGCCGCCTCTCTCAGGTTCCTCCTCCTCTCGCCTCATTCTTCTCAGATTGTGAAAGGACGACGCGGGTGACGGAGGAATGCGCGGCCTTCCTCGGAGTCGGTGTGGAGAGTCTTCAAGGCTTCGCTAGTCCCGGCTATCCACTCAAGTCTCTTCTCTCTCTCTCTCTTCTACTCAATTAAAGTCTTGAATGAGGGAACTGTTGCAGATATCCGCCGAACCGAGACTGTGTGAGAGTGATTCATTCTCGGATCAACTATGACATCCTCGTTCGCTTCAAGTTCCTCTTCCAGGTGAGACTCCTCCTTCTTCTTCCACTCGAAGGAGCTCAGATCGAGAGTGCCTACGAGCAGCGCGTGCATAGCAATTCTCTCGAGGCGGCTTCTCGATGCCCCAACGACTTCTTGGTGAGTCTCCTTGAGAGGCGAGAAGGGGCGAGGGGGAGGGAGGGAGGCGCCAGAAGTCGCCGCCGGCGCCGTCTCCTCGCCGGGTTTGCCGCCGCCTCGTCCAATTCAATTTCTCGCGCGCTCGATAGACCTTGAGGGAAGACGAAGGAACTTGCAAATTTTGGTTTCCTCCCGCCGCCTCGACCCGTGAAGGGCCGTCGCCGCTTGTCCTCTCTCTTCTCGAGAGCTTCCTTGAAGGAACTGCGCGATGGCCGCTTCGGCTTCTCGCCCCTCCTCGCCCGTCTCTGTGGATCGCAGCTGCCCGAGGAGGAGATCCGAGCCCGTTCCGGCTATCTCTGGATGCGCTTCCACAGCGACGCCCTCTTGGAATACAGAGGCTTCTACGGAGCTTATGAATTCGTTCGCTCGGAAGTCCGCCATCGACACTCCATCGGTGAGAGTCTCGAGGGAATTGTCGAAGGAGAAGGAGTAGACTGCTATGTGGAACACTCTCTCGCCCTAGATGGATACATCACGACGGATGCCATGAAGGAATTCTACAAAGTGCGTCTTCTTAGAGAGAGAGAGAGGACAGGTTCATCGCAACTCGACGGGTTCCCTGGATTGTGTGTGGAGGGTGGAAGTGCCGACGCCGCTTCGTCTCGCCCTTTATGTGGAGGAATTCTCGCTCAAAGCACCGAACCAATGCAATGAAAACTTCTTCGAGATCTACTCGGGAAGAACCTCTGACTCGCCTCTCAGAACGTCTCTTCCCTCCCTCTCTCCATTCAAAGAAGAACTTGTTCAGTCACTGCGGAGTGACAGCCTCTCACGCGTTCACTTCGAGCAACGTCGCCTTCCTTCGCATCTTCGTCTCGGGTCCGATGGTCCTCGAAGCGACGGAGATCCGCGTCCTCTACTCTTCGTACACTAAATGTTCCTCTTTATGTTCCGAAGAAGGAGAAGAAGCTTCAGTGAAGAATTGCACGACGGCGGGGATGTTCTCGTGCGGCGACGATAACTGCGTGCCGCGGGAGTTGGAGTGCAACTCGAGGATCAACTGTCTCTACAAGAAGGATGAAATGAGCTGTGGAGAGGGTGCTCAATTTGTTCTTTCTTGATTGATGAACTCTCTCTTCTTCGCTGTAGGCGGCGACGCCCTCGAGCGCTTCTTCTCCTCCTCTTACTCGCCCCTCGTCCTCATCGTCGTCGTCGTCTTCGTGGTGGTCCTCCTCATCTGTCTCTGGTCACTCAACATGTGCTTCTGCTTCCCCTCACAGCGACAGAGGTTCGTCTTCCCGAGAGAGAGAAGAGAAGAGAGTGTAACAGATATGACTCCTACCTCAAGGACCTCTCCCACCAGCCGCCACCTGGCATCACTGTGCATGCTCCTCACGGAGGTTCCTTCTTCTTCTTCAAAAGAACTTTGTCTTCAGAATCGGATCAAATTCCAGTGAGACGGAAGACGGCGTCCCGCTATCAACTCTGTGATGATGTTCCCCTCGAGCATCTTCCCTCAGTGCACAATTCCTGCATCGAAAGCGTCCTCTCGAGAGCGGCTCAACCCGTGAATGGGAGTCTCCTCAACTCCTCCACTCACCACCACGAACCCTCACCGCGGGCCGACTCCGAAGGTGCTCCGTGGCTCTCGGAAAGCGACGTTCTCTTCCCTTTGGACCGACGACGACGCGCGACCACCGAGCCGCTTCCGTCTTTCTCTCAAGGATAAACTCTGCTCATTTACATTTGCTGGTGACCCTCGGGACGGCTGTGCCTCGACGACTGCTCAGCCATGCACTACCTCTTCGAGTGGATCGACTTCCCTTAGTGAGTCTGCTCTCTGGAGAAGGAGAGAGGACAGTGAGAGGACGGCGATCGCCTTCCTCATGATCTGGGTGCTGCTCTTCCTCGCCATCGCCTACCTCAACGGCTCCATCTTCTATCTCATCGACACGATCGAGAAGAAGCTGCATCGCGAGAAGAAGGAGACGGCAGCTCCTTCGTCGGGCAGCAAGCGTCGAACCCGTGGATAAAGCCTTTCTTGTTGAGGGAGAAGGGGCGGCTCTCTCTTTCTCTGTACACAAGAGGCGGCGTCTTCCAAGACGACAAACAGATCTGTGAAGGGGAAGGGGAAGGGAGATGGCCGCCGACTCCCTCGAGCTTCAGTCCATCCATGGCCGAGGTCGGGCCGAAGTCCTTCGTCTCATGCTCGCCTTTGCTGGCAAGGCCTTCAAAGATTCTCGCATGAGTCTCCAGCAATGGAGACAGCTTCGAATTCGAGGTTCTTCTTTCTTTCCTTGTCCACTTCTCATGTTCTGTGTCTAGAAGGTCTGGGCGACAAGAAGTTGCCCCTCTTGCGAGTGAATGGAACTCAAGAAATTGTAGGAGCTGTGGGAATCGGTCGCTACTTGGCCGTCTCTCTCGGTCTGTCCATTTATTGTTGGGAGGAAGAGAAAGAGGTTGTTGTGTACAGGCTTGTACGGGATGTCGAGTAGTGAGCAGTCGGAGATCGACGCTCTTGTGGCCGAGGTGGAGGCCCTCAACGAGCGCCTCGGCCCGGTGCTGCGAGCCACTTTGTCGAGACATTTGGATGAGAGGGTGACACCCTCTTCCACGAGAGAACTTCCCTCTTCAGAAAGAACTCTGGGTGGAGTTTCGAGAGGAAGTCCTGCACGCGACTCTCGAGCGATGGTCCACCATCCTCTCTACTCGACTCTTCCTCGTCGGATCAAAGGTCTTCCACCCCCTCCCTCTTCAAGCACTTGTAGATCTCCTGGGCAGACATCACAATCTGCGAACTCTTGACTCGCTTCTCGGCCTGCTTCGACAGCTTCTTCCTCGCTGGCTACCCTGTCTGTCCTCTTCCGCCCTTTTCCTCTTATTGCTGAGAGATTGAAGGTGCTGCGCGAATTCGTGGAGCGTTTCGAGAAATTGCCCAACGTCCACAACTACATCTCCGAGCGACCTTCCTCCAACTTTTGACCTCTCTTTCCCCCTTGAACCTCTTTCTTGTGAACCAAATCCTCAAGATTTCTTTTCCTTCTTCAGTTCAACCAGGGCATAAAAGTTCAATGAGATGATAAAGTAAAGGAATGCCGGCGGACGATCGTCGAGGAAGTCGTAGGAGGGATGGACGGCCTCGAGACGGAGGTTGGAGTAGAGGACGCCGTGGAGGAAGGGCTCCGACGCCAGAGAACCGTCGGCCAAATAAGCCGAATGCCGTTTGAAGCAAAATCGACGTCCAATGCATAGACGAAAGAAGATCCATTTTCTCAAACACAACAGTCAGTTGATTTGGCTGCGCCTTGTCTATCTGAGTTGCCTATCCTTGCCTATCTGATCGGCTGAATGTGTTTGAGAGGAGAGTTGAGTCTTGTTCGGCAGCGAGCTGTGAGAAAGACGTCCCTCAGCGGACGCTCAATTTGCAAGCGAGCGGCGGTCGACGCGAACGCATTTGAATGCGAGACGACGAGTCGAGATGAGAGAGCGCTGCACACTCGGAGGGGGCAGACAGAGAGAGTCGCGGATGCGATTATGCAGAAGCGAGGACTGCATTCGAGTCGAAGCCCTCTTCTGTCCTCTCGACGACCATGAACACGTCGACTCTCTTCGACGTGAAGGCCGAGAAGGGAGTCCCCCGAAGGAGTTCCCCCTCCTCCATCGAATGTCCTCTCTGCCATCTTCCCTCTGCCAATTCACGTGAATTCCTCGTTCACTTCACTTTGGTTCGTTTCCCGCCTCAACAGGATTTCACAGCATTGCGAGGAGAGTCCGTCCTCCTCGTCAAGTTCTCAGGTCGAAGCGATCAAATGCCCCATCTGCTATCGTCTCTATGTGGACTCCTTCGACAGGTTCTTTCTTCTCTTCTCAACAAGAGTGTCTAGTCTTCTTGCCCACTTCGGATGTTCTCACGAAGGCGGCCGAGCTGCTCTGATTGCTGCTGTGGCCACCGACTCCTTCAACTTCACCGAGTGTCTTGTTCATGTTGATCCAAGTCTGGTCTCCGTCATTCGAAAAGGTTCCTTTCTTTCTCACTCGGAGACCCTCTCAGCTTTCACGGAGTCCTCTGAGTCGAGGTGGAAGTCCCTCTGCGACTCTCTTTCAACGTCGGGCGACATCAAAGCTGTGAGTTGCTTCCTTTCACTTTGAAGAATTCTTTTCAGCAGCGAAGTCTCAATGTCTCCGAGTCAACCTCATCTTCTTCTTCTTCTCAAGTGAGTCTTGCAGAGAGAAAAATGCTTTCAAAGATCAACGATGACTCGGCCTTCTTGGACTCTTTTTCCTCGTGTCCCTCGTGCAAAGAACCACTGAGAAGAAGTGAAGAAGGAAAGGAGCATCTCTTCTCCCACGGAACACGCTTCTTCGAGTCCCTTTACAAGGAGTGGAAGATGAAGATTCAGGTGAACTCTCTTCCTTCTTTTGAATTGTGCATTGCAGACAGAACTCCGGACGAAGAGACTATTCCAAGAACGGCGGGATCTCTTCTTTGGTAGACAAGCTCCATCGTGAGTCTTCTTTCTTCTCTTCTAATTCAGCAGTCCCCTTTCATCTTCAAGAGAAGAGACTCCGGCGAGTATCGCTCGCTGCTTTCTTCCACCTCGATCTTCCCTCGAGTCTTCAGAGACACCTCAGTCTCCCCTCGAGATGGAGACATCACTGTCCGAGTTCTCGAGTAGGAAGCGTCGTCTCGTGCAACGTAAGCCGCCGGCTCCGAAGCCGATGTCCGCTTCGAAAGTGGGTGCTTCCGTTGTCTGCAGACACTCTTTCCCCTTCTCTTCTCTTCTCTAGTTGCTTGCAAATTCCTGCCTGGAATGTGGACTTTCCTTCGACAATCGCTGTCAGTACACGAGACATCTGATGGACCACAAGAACGATCGAAATCCCTATCGATGTCCCATCAAAGGATGTCTTCTCTCTTATGATGCACACAACAAGTGAGCCCTCCTTCTTCAAAAGAAGAGATCAGAATGCGAGTCCACATGGCTCGCAAGCATCCACACATCTCAGCTCACGAAGTGGCCATCGTCATTGAGAGAGGAGACCGCGAAGTGGAAAAGTTGCAAGGCTCCTCCCAGCCTCAGATCTCTCAGCCGGGTAAGCTTTCATTTTCTTCTCTAGAGGCAGCTTCAGAGCCGATCCTCGTGCCTCTGGAACTGGGCAGGGTGAAGAAGGAGGCCGAGGACGAAGAGGACGACGACGAGATCTGAATGGTCAAAGTGGAATAGAACGGAGTGACAAGGCGTGGGGGGCGGGTCTCCAGCGGGAAAACAGACGCGCGGCGGGCGGCAGAAGGGAGAAGAGAGAAGGGAGATCTCTCGTCGACGACTCCCGCTCGTCCGCAATTACTTTCCTTCAGCGTGTCAACTACTCGTTCCTTGTTTTCTTGCTTTTCCCTCTTCTTTTCTCTTCTCTTGCTCGCCTTTCTCCCTTCGAATACAAGAAGAATTGGACATTGTTGTTGGAGTCACGTGGAAGAGAGAATCGATGGGGAGAAGTGGCATGCAGGTCGGCGTCCCTCTTCCTCTTCTCTTCTTCTGTCACTCCTCCCTCGCCGTCATTAAAAGCCTCAGCCATGGTCCTCTTCGGGCTCTACGAGTGGCTGTCGCCGCCTCAACCCGGCTCTCGCTGCAGTCTCCCTCTCAATGTCAAGGTTCATCTTTCCTATCAAGAAGGAATCTGTTGCAGAAGTCCATCTTCCTCGTGCTCGCCTTCACCCTCGTGGCGGTTCTTGGTGCAGGAGTCTTCTTCCTGATTCCGAAGCTTCACCTGGTTCTGCCTCTTCTCGTCCACGGCGTCATCCTCGTCCTCGAGGCCATTTGCTTTCTCTTCTTCATCCACGGCGTCTTCGCTGAGAAGCCGCGCTTCCTCCTTGGACTTGTGGCTATTGAGGTGAGAGTGCCTTGAAGGAGAAGCATCTTCAGGCTCTCCGCGTGGCCCTCTTCACAGTGCTGAGTGTCTTCTACGTGGTGAAGATGTTCGCGGCGGACGAAGTGGCGCCCGAGAACGAGACGGGTGCGCTTTCATCCCATTGCCTAGTTTGACGGCCGAAGACCAGTGAAAAGGCGCCATTCGGCAGTTTTCCCCCAATTGGATTATGCAGCTCGGAAGAGGGGAGAAGCGAGAGGGGAGTGGATGGAGAAGGCTGAGAGGGAAAGTTTGCAGCGCGTCACTACGGCATCGTCTTGGGCCACGTGTTCGTCGTCCTCCTCGGCTACCTCTTCCTCGCCGTCATCGCCGTCTTCTGCTACAGAGTGAGTCTTCTCTTTCTCTCTCTCAAGGATCTCCCTCAGAGATATCGAATGGCGGACATCTACTGCACGAAAGGAGTCCCCATGCCAGCCCCCGTCGCAGGTCACAATGTGATCACCCTCGAGCAGCCCATCGAGGAGGCGATGTACGGCCGCAAGAGGGATCTCTGACTCCTCTCTCCTCTTGTCTTATCACGCATAACGAATGAGCCCATACGAGTCGTCAGGAATCAATTCCCTCTCAAGCTTCACACATTTGTGCAAACTCAACAAAGAAGTCTAGAGAGTTCTTGAACTCGACGCTGAAGAGAATCCACATGGAGAAGACTCCAAAGGGTGTTTCAGTGGCTTTATTGGTCTAAACAGACCAGTGTGTTTTGAGACAAAACCAGCACCCAGGATCACACTGTCTTGAAAGCTTGACGAGGTAGGTTAAGTAAAGGAGGACTGCTTTGGTCGAATTCTCCACGACAAAGTAACTTCCGAGATCCTCCACTTCAACCAAAAATGTTATGAAGAAAAAGCGTTGAGACGTATCAAAAGGGCTTTATCCGAAGGAATTAGGGGGCTTCTTCGTCGTGAATAGACTTCGGCTCCTCCAGCGTCTTCTCCGCGTACGCCTCGCGGATCCTCTGAACTTCTCCTTCTTGTGAGAGAGGAGACAGACCTTGAGGGCCTCGTGGTAGGCGGGCGACGACTTGGCGATGAGGGCGTTGTCGACGGCGAAGATGGCGATGCACTCGACGAGAAGGAGGAAGAAGACCCTCTCCTTGAAGACGCCGTAGCG